>VMDR010036161.1:0-10565 GCA_007922815.1 Macrotus californicus | reverse complement strand
GAAAGGCTCAGCCAGGCTGCACACCCGCATCACAGACATCGCTAGTGGTGGACACTGGCTGTCGGCAAAGAGCTCAGCTGGGGCTGTCAACCGGAGCCCTTTCATGTGGGCTGTCCCTGGGGTTTTGGCTTCGCCTGGCATGGCAGCTGGATTCCACAAGGGCACTTGCCAAGAACAAGTGTTCCAAGAGACCCAGGCTGAAACCTCAAGGCTCCCGGTGGCTGAGACTCGGAAGTCAGGCTGCATCACTTCCCCTCACTACTGGTCAAACACAAGTCTCAGAGCCAGCCCAAGTTCAAGGAGAGGGGACTACCCGAAGGTGTGAATACTGGGAGGCATGGCTCATTGGGAAGTCATCTTTGAAGACCAGTTCCACATACCCTCACCCTGTAGTGAATTACAGATCATTTTAAATTTCTTCCTTGTACTATTCTAAATGTTCTGTAATATCTATGTATTCTTTTATAATCACAGAAATAAATTCTTTGAGACATAATATTGTGTTTTTTCCAACTTATTTAAATTTAAAAAAAAAGAAAAACAGTTCACCCACTTCTCACACACCGGCCCCCGACTCCACCTCTCACCTCTGGCGACCACCAGTCTCTGTTCCCTGTATCTGTGAGCTTGGTTATGTGCGGCTGTATCTGTGTGTGTATGTGTGTATTTATCAGATTCCACATCTAATGAAGACCATACTTTGTCTTTCTCTCATTTACTTCACTTCGCATAACGTCGAGGCCCATTCACGTTGCTGCGAATCTTAACATGCGTGTGTTTTTTAAAACGATGGCAAAAATAATTTTTGTGTGTGTGTCATGTCCTTTTAAAAGTAGTATCTATAAACCCCTTTATCCTGGTTTCTAAAGTCAAACATCTGGGAACACACAGTCTAGATAGTCCCCAAGGTCCTTCTGAATATAAAAACCAATTATCCTTTGCAGGTCTTTTCCAAGATCTAGGATATCCTAATTTTACAGTTTGAAGCACAGCACACATTTAAATGGGCTATCCATTCAAAATATTAATCCCAAGGCCCTTCTACGGGCTACTTCTGAAATTTCAAATAGACCTATTATAGGTCTGTTCTTCCCCCACAGGGCAGGGCAGCTCATTTTAAAACACACTCCTACACTTCGAGAAGCAGAATTTTAAGCAGAGTTTACTTGAGTCTTGGGGTGTCTCTGTTAGAACATCACATTGCTTTTTGTTACCGAGACAGAATTCATTCACTTCAAAAACCTCCTATGATTTTATTGAGATAAGAACTGAGGGAAAACCACAGCCTATGACTTTCTGTGAGTTTCCTTCCCTAATACATTTAATCTTAAAGTGTCCGGCCAGTAAGCATTAGTCCCTTCAAGCTGAGTGTACTAGAGTGGAAATGTGTTTTTTTGTGTGTAGAAAAAAGACTGAGGCAGCAGTGCAAACCCCTGTAGTTCACCCAGTAATTCATTTGCCGAATCAAAAATAAAACCTAAAAAATGTTCTTAAATAAAAATACAATTTAAAAACTGTGGTTAACTTATTAACTTTCATATCCAACTACGGGGAACCTATTCGTGCATGATGCGGCCTGTGACTCAGCTCTGGATCTGAATGCAGTCCTGACACGTGTGGTGTGCAGATCACATCCATGGATAGGTTCCCGTGGGGAATCAGGCCTGCATTGGCCCTAGGCCACTTTGAAACTTGCTCTTGCAAGAACTCCCTCACCTGGGATAGAAACAGCAGAAGTTTACTGTGACTTGTGCTAGACTTCCCAAGCACGAATGTAAACAGCCCAGCCTTCTCTCCTTTACTTTTGTAGGTGACCTTTCTCTTTGAAAGCAACTGGCAACATTCTTTCCTTTGTTATCTGTAAAAGGTATTGGACTAAAGCAAACCTGTGCATAGTTAATGAGAACCATCCTGGAGTGTCAATAAGTCTGTCCAGGCCAGGGGCAGGGGCAGTCTCTGTCTCTGGGAGAGCGGCCACACAGGCCCTCTCTCTCCCAGAGTGAGTGCCCAGGCCGGCCCTCTCTCTCTCTCCTGGAGAGAGTGGTCAAGCTATCCCTTTTCTCCACCGGATTCCTTTAGTCCGTGTGAATTTGTTCATTACTTGTCCGGGGATATAGGACAAGCATTCCACAACAGCACGCGGTCCTGCTGGATGGGACCACGACATCCAACACTATCCCTAAAATAACTTCAGAAAATCTGAAATTGTTTTGTCATTCATTATTTTCATTCTACTGTTTTAAACATATGAAACACATCAGAAATGGATCTCACATATCTATAAAATAGTTTAAAACAAAGAGAGGAAGGGGGTGGACAGGGAGAGAGAAACGGAGAAGGTGAGAAAGGAGAGAGAGGTGGGAAAGGAGAGAGGTGGGAAGGCTGACCTGTGTGAATACTCAGTTTCAAAGTCTTCAAAGTCTAGGGCCCAAGATCCCAATTCCTAGTGCCTCAGCCTCTGCGGTTTGGTACAACTCACTCCAACCTGGCCTCGGATTTTCAGCTGGAAAATGAGGCAGCTGGCCTGGGTCAGTGGTTTTTAATGCTTTCTACTCTGAGATGCTTTCTAAAAATACCAATTAACTTTACAGCTTTCCACAAGGTAGAAGTTGTCCTCTAAGTACCTGTCAGTTCAAACAAACAAACAAAAATGTTTAATGGTTTCAGAAATGCTACTTAAAGAATTTTTATTTTGCAAATAACAAGAGCTTTATCCGTTTTTTTAAAAAATCATTGATTCACTTAGTAAAGTACTGCATATCTGCATATAGCTATAAACTGAAAGATTTCTTTCTCCTTTATGTGAGAGGCATGTAGGGTCCTCGTATTAATTTAGAGAATTCTTTACATCTCCGTGAACTCTATGTGACTGCCTCTCCATCACAGTGAAGATTGTGTCCACGCTGTTTCATTGTGAAAGTACCCCTCCCTCAATAGATGGCCAAAGATTCTTTCCAGCTGCCAAATTATGTGATGTTGCTTTGCACCTAAGGAAAAAAATTAAGCCTATAACTCAAATAAAAATCAAAGCCACAAAACGGCATTTTAAAATGTTTTCACTACAATTTTATCCTTAATAATGATTTCTTCCAAGTCCAGAAGGAAGGGCATGGAATTACTTTTTTTTTCTTGACTACTTTCTTTTATACCTATCTATGTTGGATGAATTCTACTTATAATATGCACCTATGAGAAAATAAACATAGATTTTTTTAAGTTTTTCTGTATTTAATACTGGCATTATGATGTATGACAGTCATGGTTAGAAGGCATTATGTCTGCCCTGTAAGAGCTTATACTCTGAGGAGGAATATAAAATAATTATGCCAAAGACAGAACTCCTGCACTAACAGAATCTATTAATGTATTCATTCTTTCACACATTCAAATGTGTGCTGAATACGTGCTGGCTAAGTAAAAGACCTGAAACCAGATGAGGATTAAAAAGCTAAGACACAAACTCCCAACTCCAGAAGATCCAGCCATGGTCTTATAGAAAAACAACCAAAAAAGTCTGCTGTAGAATTCTGAAGCAAAGAGAAAGGGAGTTTGCCCTGGAGCCAGATAATGTCATCTCACAGGCTGCCATCACTAATATGCTGCCTGATGCGCGTGTGATGTGAGCGTGGACCCTCCGGGACTACTTGCCTAACTTACTGTGCCAGATGTGCTTTTGTATCTTTCTCCTTCAAGTCCTGGATTTATGCCATTAATTTAATTTACCACTTCATGCCACTGGGGTGTTCTCGGCCTAAAATGAATCACCTAAAATAAAGCACCTAAAATGCTTTTTAGGTATATTTCTAAAAAGGCATTAACCTTTATCTCTCATTAAAGGAAAAAAGATTTGCTCACAGAATAGCTGGCTACCTTTACTTCAAGAAACAAGTCACACTCCTAGGTGTGTGGATTTCAGGCGCTAAGTGTGTGAGCACACACACACACAGTCAACTCAGGAGACGAACAGTAAGTACAAAATACAAGGAAGGAAAAGGCTGGCACTGGGAGAGGATGGGACAGCTAGAGCATTAAGGGCTCCATGGCTAAAACTGGGGAGATTACAAAGGAGTTAATAAAGTTTAAAAGGGTCTAGACAGGCTAATCCTCTTGAGCCAAAAGTTTAAGATACTGTGAAGGCATTACTAGATTGGGGGGGGGGGGGTGGAGATTACAGTGATAAGCAAACAAGGAAAAGTAAGTAGTGAGAGGGGAAGAGGATTGGAGAGAGGGAAAAGGAAAGTCAGGGTTGGTGTTTCAGAAAAACATTTCGGCAACAAAGCTAATATTTACCAAAAATCTTAGTGTGTTCATTGATGAAAAGAGCGTGTATTTAGAAAAATATGTTCCCAGCTCTGATCTAAACTAAGAAACTTCCAGAACATTGCTGGAATCTGACTGTAACTTCATCTAGCATTCACAAATTACACGATGCATTTGAGTTATATGATGATAAAAAAAATGTCTGGGAATTATTTCAAATGTTGTTGCATAGAACCTCCAATGTTTCAGAAGAAATAAAGCCCCATTCCTAAACACTGGCAACAGTGTTTCCATAACAGAACGTACAGAACGGACGCAGATGTTCCAAACACGCTTTTAAACCAGGGATGTGTGCTCACATAACTTAGCTAGACTTAATTCTTTCACCTACATATGACCTCAAACGTGTCCCTTTGTCTCCAATTTTAAGAGAGCTTTCCCAAGATAAAAATATTGCCCTAGTTTGTTTTTTTAAAGATCTGTCCAAATGATAAGTATCTTTGACTGCTTTAAAACTAAGTAAACAAGCACTGGATTTTAACCTAGAAAATTTTCAAATAGTCCCTGATGTCAGTTGCTACCCGTGACCTCTTTTGAGATATTCACAGCAAAGGTCACAGGGCTCCCCAACCCCTCCTAAAGAAATACCACAGTGGGAAAGGGCAGAGGCCCACTGCCTTGTTTTTTCTCAATCTCTATTGTACCCTACCCCACGATCCCAAATTGTAATTGTACATAAACCTACTTAAGGTTTAAAAGGAAAAAAGAAAAGTAGAGCAGACAAATTTTTTTTAATGGGGTTTAAAAATCTGTGCCAGAATATTAAGCAAACTAAACTTCCTTTTCAAACTAAGTTGGAGTGTCAGCACTAAGAACAGACTCATTTGTGTATGTTTTACCTAATCATAGGCACAAGCTTTATATTCTTTAATTAGGGTCCAGAGACATTGTTAGGGAGTAACTGTGGCGTAACTAAGAGTCATATTAGAGAAAGCTACACTTTATTGGACTTGACCACTTCCCAGATCAAACACTAAACCACCCTAGGACGTCGCTGGTATACAATACATCATTTCCTTTGACAACCTCCCAACCAGAAAAGTCAGATGCTTTCAAAGACAATGATCTTCTCAACAATTTCTGGCCACTTTCAAAATCAACCAATATTTTACCTCTAACTAAATGAAAGAGCCCAATGAATTTCCTTAACACTTCACCATGTTACGTAAACTGGATTGCCAAACACCGTATTATGTGACATGAAAGCCAATCACGTGTTAAACTCCAAAGTTTAGCAACAGAAACATCACGCATTTACAGATGAAAGTGTTTGTTGCACCCCTTGAGGATGAATACACTAGAACATATCATTCGCATCTTGGTTAGGAACCAGAAGACCTAAGAGTAACATAAATGCATAGACATAAAGTGAGTTTCAGGTTTCTTCCAGGTCACTGACATGTAGAGGGGGCTAGGCACAATCACAGCACTATGTAATGGATCCTTAACTGTTAGGGTTGTGCTGGAACTCTAATCCTCATCCTACGCATCACTCACCCTTAAGGGCATCACCCACCCTTAAGGAAGCACTACACACTAAGTGTCACTTTCCCTACAGCAAAGACCTCCAAGTCCCCATCCTCCCCACACAAACACAACTCAGGCGCAAAAGGCTAAAGATAAGCAGAAAATTTCAAAGACTAAGACTTTCAAAGTGTCAATCTGCCCTTCCTATCAGTCAGGCTCCCTAGTGTGGACAGTGCTGTGAAAACTACATTTCCATGTGAATGCCACAATCTTCACCAAAGCAGGTGGTGGCGGCAGGGGAGGGGGGGGGGGACACACTGAAGAGCTGAAAAATACTGCTGTCAAGATTAGGGGCCTGAACTTTAAAATCCTTCAGAAACAAGGGGACAAGCCCAGGCCCAGCCCCATTAAAAATTCCACATAAAACCTGCGACTTTGTGTCCTAGTGTTTGGATCTCTGGGAAACAAAACAGTCAAGCTCTCTTTTGATTTAGGGGTCCACCTGAGCACCCACAAGACCACCTGAGTCAAATCAGTTGACAAAGAAACATGCAGTTTCAAGAAAGCCAAGTTTCCTCTTTTTAATTCTACGTTCCCAAGACACCTCAAGCCACAATGCTCACTCGAAATAGATGACAGCCACAACAAAGACAACCTTTGCAAACCCAGATAGTACTCTGGAATTTCTATGCTTCCTAGGGACAAAGAACAGTCAAAAACAAGTAACTAAAAGGTTCAGGGGATCCAGCACCCAAGATCTCAATAAAAAAAAAAAAAGCTAGGTCTTGGAGCAGCTGATGAAAACAAGGGAAGGAAGTCAAAGGAATACTTGCTGGTAGACAAGGCAGCTCACTACGAATCAAGCTTTATTTTCCTGGACATCAGTATAGGGAACCAGTAAAAAACCAAGGACACCGTTCGACTGTTCCCCCTGGCTTAGTGCTTTCTGTAAGAAAACGCTTATGCAGCTTCCCATAAGCTCGCCGCGCCGGGCAGTGCCAAGCCTAAACTTTTAAACCTTGGGGAAGGTGGGAAAGTCAGCCAGCCAGACGCTGGGCGAGGAAAAGTAGGGAGAAGGAGGGGAAGAGTCAAGTTTCAAAACAAAGGCTCCACTGGGAACTGAATGTCAAACCCTCCCCGCGTCCAAGCCTTCCAGCCAGCTAGGCTGGGCCTCGGCTGTTAACACAAATAAGCCAGATTCTCCCAGTTCCTTGCTGTTCACCGGAATATTCGCACAACCACTTGATGAGGGTGGTGCTATCCTCGCCCCCCTCCCCAGCCGCCAATTTCCTCACACAGGGCTGATACTGAGGTTTGGGACAGAAGCGATCTGCCCAAGGTCCCGCGGCAGAGCCTAAACCCAATTCCCCTCCCGTCCAGGGCAGGCCCGCACGAGGTGGGCGCCGAGCGGCGGCCCGGCGGCCGAGCGGACGACGCCCCTGCTCGCAGCGAGCGCAGGCTGGGAGAGGGGAGGGGCCCGCGCGCGCCACACGCCCCGGCGCCTACCTTCCTTGACTCCGGGCAGCTTGGACTGGTCGATGCTGACTTCGGCCATGATGGGCCGGGGTCCTGGCTGCCCCGGGCCACCCGCTTCCCCGCCGCCGGCCGCACCGAGCTCGGCCCGCGCGCAGGAGCAGCGCCCGACGCAAATCCGGCCGGCGGCGCGCGCGGGCCCGGAGCAGGCAGAGGGGCAGGGCGAGGGCCGGCGACAAAGGCAGAGGGGGACCGGCTCCGGCGCCCCGGCTGGCGGCCCAGCTGCCCCGCTGCAGCCACCTGCTCCCGCGCCCCCCGCCCCGATCAATACCAAATATCCGGAGCCCGGAAATGGACTCGGGCCGTCCAGTACGGAGGGAGAGAGGAGACAGAAAGGAGGGCGGGCGGGCCGCGCTGGGGAGGGGCGGGGAGGGGAGCTGCAGGTCTGAAACCGCAATTGCGAGTGGCTGGCTAGCGAGGCCCGGCTCCCGCGGCCGCCTCCCCGCCGTTTCCTTTGTGCGGCGTGACGCGCCCGGGGCTGGGGCCCTGCCGTGCCCCCGCCCCTGCGCCCTGCTCCTCTCCCGGCCGAGGGTCGCGGCTTTGGAGGGGAGCCTCGCGTCCTGAGGGCCTCAGCAGAGGGCCACACGGGTCACCCAGAATATAATCGTCACTGCCAGCGGTGCGCTTAGTATTCTGTGTTCTGGTCGTGGGACTGAGATTTCCACAAATGCTTACTGTGTGCTGCTTTTATATATGGGCGTAAAAAGATCTCTAATACAACACACAGAACTAGAGAGCAGCCGAGAAAAACGTGGGCCAATTCACACCAGCTGGGGGAACTGAGTCATTCATTCATCAGAAACGCACGCATGTCTACCAAATGTGAAGCTGGAGGCTGATAAAAACACGTGTCGGGAACCTCTTTCTCAGGGCATGTCACACATTGGACTAGCGTTGTGACATTTTTATCCTCCCCGCCCCGAAACAGGCAACATCTTCTGTCTGCCATCTCCTGGCAACAGAATTCTCCGGCCCTATGGAAAACCCGCCCCTCTAAGTGGCCTCTCTCCCAAGCGAGTGTAATCACAGAACCTCTAGTCTCCGAGGCCACTCTTCCCGCCTCCCCCACCCACACACTAAGGACGGGTGTGTGTGGCCCAGACAGGTCGAGCAGAATACCTCCCTCTGCCTGTTGTATGAACTGGAACAGACACGCATTCTACTTCCTGTGGGGAAGGTTTGCTTTCACGAGTAGACAGTGAAGCCAGACAAACCGATGACAGAAACAAAGGTAAGAGAGAGATGAAGAGGACATGTTATAATGATGTTACAACAGGAGCGAACCAGAAGGCCCAAGGAGCAGCTAGGGTTTCTGCAGCTCCTGGACTCGGAATCTACGCCCCCGCCCCCCGCCCTGTATCCTCTCAATTTAAAAATTTAAACTAGTAACTTAGCTATCTTAATAGAGTAAAAATTGATTTTTTTCTGAGACTCCGCTCAGAGTTCCAGTATGAAAGGCCACATTAAAGAGGTTTTATTTGAAATTGACATTGAAAAAAGCAGACCCAAGGCTAGCAAAAATTTAGGAGAAGGCTTTCTAGGCCACAGGCTGGCAAATCACGGCTCCCAGGTCAAACCCATCCCACTGGATTTGAATGCCTGCTTTTTATGTGTTTCAGTGATCACATTTTAAGTGACTATATAGATAGAATGTTTCAATTTTGCCACTTAGGTCTCAAAGTCTAAAATGTATAACTATTGGGCCCTTTTCAGAAAAAGTTTTCTGACCCCTGTACCAGGCAGAAAGTACACCTTATAAAATGCGTAAGTAGGAAGGAGGTAATATTAAAAAGGTACTTTTATGGGTATTTTTAAGTTCCTTGTCTTCTCATGACTATTTCTTATAAACCTCTTATGGTCACAGAGAGTATTTGTAATAGCAATATTTTCTGTTTCCCTCCCCAAATCCATTGTCTCCACTTCTTGGTCATGCTCTGCCCTGGGTGGCCCACGTGAAAACGTGACCAGGGCCTCCTTGCCTGGTGGCTTCTTGTAGAGTTGGACCAACACAAAGCACTGGCAGCAGGTCAAAACAAGGGAGGAGAGAGAGACCAGCATGGGTATTCCAGTCCGCTCCTCCTGAGGCTAGGCCAGCACTTTGCCCTCGCAGTCTTTCTTTGCCTATAAAGCCACTGCAGAGGCCTCTTTTCCGTGGCTCCAGCCCTCGTGGGTCTCTAAAACCATCTCCTTCCTGTGCCCTTTCAGGCCTAAGACGGTAATGTCTTCTCACTCTCCCTGGTAACCTCCAGATGTCCTAACCCTCTCTAAATAGTCCTTTCATTATATTCTTTTCATTTAAATCATTTTGAATGTGGCTATTTCCTGCTGAGACTCTAATATAAGATATGCCAAAGGGTCACTGCTTTGTTTTCCTTAAAAATTCCCCTCATTTCATATAATCTCCACGAGGTCATAAGATATATTCACCTATCCATATGATCTCCACTACCCACTCTCCTATCATTCCAATCATACATTTTAGCCCTACCAGTCAAAAAATAAAGCTGTTTTTATTGGCCTTAACAATGACCTCCATGTTGCCAAACTCAGAAGTCAATTCTCAGTACATCTTACTGGCTAATTGTTAGCATGTAACAGACATGACACTACCTGCCTTCTTGAAATATTTTTTTATTTTTTTTTATGATTACTTATCTCATTTATCTCCCAGGATGATTCTAGACCACTGGCCACATTGTTAAAAAGTGACCTAAGCCAATGAAAATTCAATTTGGAGATTCTCTTGGATCATGGTACCTGCCAATTATTGGAGATATTTATAGCCTAGCAACTCCACCCAAAATCACCCTAACAGGTTATAAAGAAAGTAAGTCTGAAACTAAATTCATATTTATAGATACATACACATATTTCAGCAAGTAGGTGCAAAAAAGTCATAAAACCTGCTTTGAAAACCTGATAAAGACCCAATTCCTTATCCTTTTACGGGCTCTGACCGTATGCTCCATTAAAGAATCAAAAAACAAAAGCATTATTTTGGAATCGTGCTGTGGGCACCATGGCAAAGTAACATGACTGACATCAGAACACAGGTCAGAAAATAGTAAATCACAAACTTAAAGTGGTTACAAGAGCAAATATCTTTTAGATCGGCATTTAGCATGTAACAAAATTGTCCTTCAAAATAAAAATATATTTTCAACAATAAAAAAATTTTCTAAAGAAGATGTTTTCAGATAAATAGAATCTTATAAAATGTATAACCATCATACCTACTACTACAA
>VMDR010036160.1:0-10564 GCA_007922815.1 Macrotus californicus | reverse complement strand
TACCTGGTGAAATTTCTGACAGTCCTTGGAATTTGAACTGAAATTATTTTGTTTCATCTTCACAAATATCCTTTGACAAGTACTCAGTATTCACGAAGCACATAAAAGATCTGATACTTCTCTCTAGAGGCTTAAGGAATAACAGGTAAGAGAGCACATTGATTTTTAAAAACAGGCAGCTTCCCTGAAGGGAAAAGGTAAAAATTAAGGTGGAAAGAGAATTGGTTGAGAGAATATGGAATACAGTAACCATATAAATCGTACTGGAAAGGAAAGGGATGTATAACTTTAGTTAATAACCATACATATTGAATTGTTACAGAACTGCCAATACATGACTCATTGAAAAAGAATGGGTATCTATTTACTGGGCCTTTACAAGAGATTATTGAACAAATTGTTACATTGTAGGGAATTTTTCAAACTTGAGCTAGAGGGCAGCAGTGTACCATTAAAGAGTCCGTACTGGTGGCTCAGGATTCATCCCAAACCCAATATTAAACATGAAAGTAACCAGATCTTAAATGCATAGAAATTGAAAAAGTGTATTAGAAATACCAACAGCAGAAATGCATTTTTAATCACATGACTTACATTTGCAAATGTTTAGGTTAACAGATATTAAGTACAGGCTCAACATCAGTGGGGAGAGGAGAAAGGGGCATTGGAAGGATATTACTGATAGTGAAGGGTATGTTCAGGAGCCATCAGAAATAAGAAACCATGGAAACATTAGCTTCATTATGTGGTGCCTGAAATTAATCCAGGTTTTAAAAATTCTGGATGAGTCTGCAATGGATCTGGAATAAATAGTTCTGAAAAGAAGTAAAGAAGAAATGTTTAACATTAAAAAAAAGCTATGAAAGGGATAATAAAAAATCTAGCTATAATTTGTTACTTATTTGGAGGTTCATTTAAATCAGTCAGATTGTAAAAGCCTCTAAAGCATCTACAAGTTAAATAAATTCTACAAAGTGCTAGTTTTCTTTCTGAGATTATCAGAAAACACATATACCAATTCAATTTTTAAGAGATAATCAGAAATTATGATCCTTTTTTGTGTCAAAAGTTAGAAAGGATGATTAGATTTTAAGTTGCTATTGATGTTAAATACTAAGTGGCATTTCTATTCAATTTATTAAAAAACTGTATTTGAGAGCCATTTATCAGTTACTGAAGAGGAAAGTGCAGAACTGGACAATATGTGTTTTTCTCCCACAAAGAGATTTGCATTTAATTGAGGAGATTAGGTATATTTGTACATTTATGGGTTGGAGACAGAATGTATGTGCTGCAGAAGAGAACACAATAATCTAGAGGAGGATGACATTGACCAAATGCTGCTCAGGTTTCATCTGGATCACCATCTTCCTGGGCTCCATCCTCGTTTACCCCAGGAGGGCAGGGCCTTCAGGGTCCATGTCTCCAGGAGAAGGAAAAGAAGTGTGGCTAGAAAGGAGAGAATAAAACCAACACTAAAAGTGGCGGAGCTCTTCCACTTCCCTAATTCCTTAACAGTGACCTGGCATCTTACCTCACCTGACGGTGGTTCCCCCTTCCCTCTGCTTGTGAGGCAAGAGGTACCCCTCAGGTGTTCTCAGGATCCTACCCTTCTGGCCTTCTCAGGCCCTAATGCTCCTATTACCCTCTTTTCTACTGCATCTCTAATATGTCAATCTCCTTATCTTTCTTTTCCATCAAAATTTAAATATGTTGACATGTTTCCAATGTGTATAATAGACACACACGTTCCAGGAGAAAACAATACCCTGTAATAGTCCCAGGTACCCTTCATACTATCTCTTCTCTTTAAAATCAAATGTATTGATTGGATTACACATATCCTTGTTCCTTCTGTTTCATTTTACTATTTACTCCTCACAGCTCCACACCAATCCACTCCAACTGCTCTCACCAAAGATGACAGTGACCGCCCTCCTGTTAAATCCGCTGCCCACGCTTCATTCTTTGTGATTCATGACTACTAGATAGGCAGATTTGACACTTTGTTGAAATTGGTTACTCTTGACTTGGAAGACCTACAGTCTCTAGCTTTTCTTTTTTTTCTCTGACCACTTCTCAATCTCCTATGAACTCTGCTCTTCTGTCTGATATTTTTTGTTGCTTATTATTCAGGATACTTCTTTTCTCTCCCAAAAGTCTTCCTCATTCTAAAATGTGTCTCATGACCTCTTATTCTTAATATTACTTTTTATTGACTGAAACTCTTGATTTGAAGTAACAGGACTCAAATTAAACTAGATCAAATAAAAGGGCAGGTTTTGTTTTTTGAGGGTGGAGATAGGAGGTTGCCTCATGGACCCTAAGACCTTTGATGTAGCTACATTTCAGGGGTGAGCCGAGCCAAAGCACTGTAGATAAACCAAAACCTCTCTTCTCTTTGTTCTCATCTCTATGTTTCTCTTTTTGCTTTATACCATGGAAAATGGTTGCCGAAGCAATAGACCAAATTTATGTCTTTTATACTAAGCAACCTGACTGAAGTTGGACTGTTCTAGTTCCAATTGCAAATTGCCTAGTTCAGTTTTGGGCGATGTCCCCTCTCCTCATCCAGTTAACAGTGGCCTGGAAGGGAGAAGCCACACTGTGCAACTGTGGTCGCTCTTTCTGTGATAGTGTGGTTGGGACAGGGAAGGGGAAGCCTTGTGGGGTGATGGGAAAACGCAGTGAGTGTCCATGGCAGGTTCCATGCTTTTAATTTCCATTTAGAAACAGGTGATTGCCAAATTGGTTTCTCAAAATGCACCTCTATTTGATTGTCCCCCAGGTATCTCAGATTCAATATATTCAGGGTTTAATTCATGACCTAGTGGACTCAAAGTCTGCATATTGGTACTTTGCTACTTTTTTAAGTCTTCACTGGCCTCCTTCTAGAAGAAATCCCTTGTTGTACCTGGTCACTGATCGTCTGCTGCCATCCATTGTTCAAGCCTGGAGGGGTAGTGAGACGCATGCTCTCTTCACATAGTGAGGGCATCCCCCAGATCCTTTTCATCTGCTGACTCAGTCCTTCAGCTCTTTCTGGCTCTGTAGGTCCTCTGAGTCCTGGCCACGTCTGCTATCCACTGAAGGACCTGCATGTCCACGAAGCAGCTTCCGCTGTGGCTTCATCTCATCTGCACACTGCGACCCACAGCAGGCCTGCTGTCTCCTTTTGCTATGCTCTTGGCATGTGATCTTGGGCAAATAACCTAATATTTTTAATTTTTCAATTACTGTTTACTTTCAGTATTATTTTTTATTGGTTTCAGGTATATAGTATAGTGTTTCGACAATCTTTCCACTTTACAAAGTGTTCCTCCAATATATTAGTACTCACCTGGCATAGTTATTGCAATATTATTGACTATACTTTCTATGCTGTACTTTATATCCCCAATAACCTAATTTTTTTGAATCACAATTTCTCAGTTAATAAAATGAGGATATCCTTATTCACAGCAGAAAACCTGTTACAATAATCCCCCTTTTTTAACTTAAAAATACTACACATAATGTTACATTACATAACTAAGAAATTTTAACAAATGTATTAGTTATTTTTTACAATTCTATAATACGTTATCTGTATATTATATTGTGTGTTCCCCACCCAAGTAAGTCACAAATGTATTGTGTTGAGCTCCTTTGGACATGCCTTTAAAAATGTGACACTAAATGGATGATTGTGTAATTTAATCATCTAATAGATACTTGAAAACTTTGCTGTGAGTGGATCAATAGTGACCTAAATGGAGGATAAAGAAGTGTCTTGACTGAAAACTGCAGAGAGCATGTGAATTAGACCCCACATGTATTCTACTTCAAATCCCCTTGGCTTCTCTTTACAGCGTGAAACCACACCCTCAGGACTCAACTGGCAAGGTCACCTGCCACAGTTGAAGTTCATGGACAAGGTGAGATAGAACTGTTCCCCACCACAGGGATATTCATTTTTCATCCTCAGGTAAGCAACCAAGGAAGCCCGAAGCTTCCTTGCGACCTTATAGTTTGTTTTGTTTTTGCTTTTGGTCAGGGCACAGTGATTGTGTTTGCATGTCCTGTGGTTGCCGGAGCTGTGTCTCTGTCTCACTGTTATGAGGAAGAGAATAAAGCAGTGAGAAAGAAAGGTGGTTTCAGGAATCACGGTGGTTACAAGGATGTCCTAAAACAGCGCAAAGCTGTGCAAAGCGGTCCTGGCAGCAGCAGAAGAATCACCTCTGAGCTTTTTAGAGATGCAAACTTGCAGGCCCAGGAATGTGTGTTCCCACAAGTCCTCCCAGCCAACCCCTCTGCATGCCTAAGTTTGAGAGGCACTGCTCCGAAAGACCTGTCTGAAGGTTCACAGAGGCTTCCATAAGCCCTGATTTTAAGGGAGGGCAAACACACAATGCTGTTTTGAAGATGCTACTTCCATGTTTCTTGTGCCCCTGGGGCGAAAGTTTGCTATTCTAAAAACTGCTACAGACGTCAAACAGCTGTTCTCGCGCCTAGGGTGTCTTCTTACTACCCAAGGAAGGCTTTTACAAGGAGCAGAAAAGTATGTTATCTGCTGTGCTATTAGGTCCAATGTCATAACTATTAATCAAGTTTACAGCTCAGACAGTTAAATGCGTCTTGACATGTGAATGATCTCACCCCACTTCATCACTTACTCCTTTAAGGAAGGAGAAAGACTATAAAAATTGTCTCTGATTGAATGGCTGGCAACTTACTGGTTTTGGGATATTTTTAAGAATAGAATTTTGGCAGCACATTTAACCTTATTGAGCTGTCTGATATCTCAGGAGACAAAATTCTTGTATGACCAAGAAGTCATGTAGTTTTTGTTCGGTACTGCTGAGGTTTATGAAATGGCTCTCAATTCCCTTAATACCTCTTATCTAATAAGCTCATTTCCCCCCAAATGACAGGAAGAGCTATGTAGGATATATACTCACAATAGGAAAACACATTGTACACCTTGCCTTTATCCACATTCTTCTGAAGGATTCTTAAATTTCTGAAATGCATTACTCACGTTAGATTCACATACACACAATTATGAGAGTGAAACAGTGTATTTACTGACAATAGATCTGAACCTTTACATAAAAACACTCACTCCTGTACAATCGGAAAAGTGCAGTCATTACCCCTAGTGGGGCGGTCTAGTGCAGAGTCTCACCCAGCACAACCTGTGCGACCCAACAGCCTGCACTGCAGTCCCGCCCGACCACTTACCGTTTCTGTGTCCTTGGGAAGGGTTTGCAAACTTTCTGTGCTCAGTTTCTGCACCTGGAAAATGAGGTTCATAATAAAACCTCAAAAGTCACTGTGAGGATTAAATTAGTTCATGTGGGAAAAGCCCCTAAAATAGTGCCTGACATATTTGTGAAGCATGCAGTAAATATTTGCAAGCGAACTACAATATTACTTATTTTTTTGTGACAAGAGGAAACATGGATTTCTCTTTATGTTGTCCAGATGGTTTGAGACCTCCCGGCTGGGGGTCACAGCTTTAAAAAGGAGTTCCCTTGGAGACATTTATGATGGGGGTGCGTGTAGAGGAAGCTGGTGCAGGGACCCGTTGTAGCATTTGATTTTGGTGTCTTCTGGCTTCTAGGTTTGTTTTCCTTTCCCACTACAAGTAATTTTCATTTCTCTGGACAGGATAAGAGAACAGTTTTTCTGAGTCTATGTCATCTTATAATTTGTAATACACATCAGAGATAATTAGTCTTCGACAGAAAACATAATAGTGTATAAAACTTAAGCAGTCTCTCCAACGTTGTTCTTCACAGTTGTAGTCTATATACATGTAAGAAGAGAACATTTGCAGACAGAACTTCCTGGAAGAAATCTCATGTAGCCTGGATTTTCATATGCCTTGAAGTTGAAAGGAATCTTTGTAGCATATTAAATCACAATGCGTTTCTTGAACAGTACAAAGGACTGAAATGAAGAACTATTCAATTTCTTACTACTAAGTACATTTTTCATGTTAAGTCAAAAAAGAAATATGCAGGGCTAAGAGAAAGGCAGATTTGAATAATGTATGTTCAGGACATAAACCTAACATACACAAAAGTGATGTTTGACATGGGGTTTCTTCTGAAGAGAGCTTATTTTATTGGATTCTGAAGAAAGGAAGCGTATTCTTAAGAGCAACAGATTTATGATAACCTTTTAAAGAAAAAGTCTTTCCAATGAGAAATATTTATAATTAAATTGAGAAATAAAATATTATAAGTTGATAAGAATATTTGACCAAAAAACACCACACAATTTTATACATTGTATGACTTCTTTTATATAATTTTCCAGTTTGAAAATCTTGGAAGACTTTTTTCTTTGAACACTTTTTAAAAAATCATCTGTAGAATAATAATCTATTTTATGTTGTGTTACCTCCTGTAGTTATACATAGTTCAAATAATGATTAACACATTTTTCTAAATAAAAAATAAAGCATGAGCAAATTAAAATGTTCTCAAGCAATCTTAAAGTATTCAGAAAATAGAGCTACTCTTAAAGTAAATGAATACTAAAGGTCATGTTGTTATTTCTCTGGTCAGATTTGGCATTTTTATACTAGGAACTTCACTTACATTATTTTTTGGCGTGGGTAAAATATTTTCTACCTCTTACTAAGGGAAAGATTAGTAACACATGTGGCTTATGCCAGCAGCTGTTCTCCTGAGGTTGCTTTCTCACGAGTTAGTTCCATAGAATAAGACTGTGCTTGCCATTGTTCATGGTTGGTTGGAGCCTCATTTCAGGGTGTGCAAGGGCTTCTAATGAGAAATTCACAATTGGGTTAATGAAATTTCAAGTTTTGTTACCATAGAGTGTCACAATAAAATCCTCTGTGATCCATATTAAACCAGAGAGTTTTGCCACCAAAGGACTCCACTGGTTTTATGCTACTGTACGGTGAATAAGAGTCTCCCAATAAGGCCACACCATGAGCTTCTATATATTGTACAGGAAATCAATAGCATTTTACAACAGAATTACATGGTAAGCTTCTCTGTGCTTTATTCTAAATCAATGGAGATTCACAACAGGATTCATCTTTTAGCTTCTATAAATTGCATGGTAAATCAAGTGTCTTTATTTGTTTTAAAGCTGGATAGTTGCCATCACATTAGGCAATAAAACTTATAAGCATACCCTTTCTGATAAGAATAAGGTTTTATTTCTAAGATGTGTCTCAAGATAGATATGAATTTTTCAAGAATAAAGCTAGTAACTCTTAAGATGTCAAATATTAGAGTCACTTGGAGGAAAGGAGCAAAGCTGACTGGAAGGAACAAGATAATTTTCTGAGCCACACACTCATGAAGAAACTGAGGGCTAAGAGAAGTCTTCCTGATGGTGACAGGTGAGATGATGGTGGGAAAAAGGGTTCAGAGAGAACCAGGAAGTTGTGGGAAGGATGAGGAAGGGATGCTAGCCAAGCATCGACTGAAAAATCCCATCCATCAATTAGTACAAATTTTATTCTTTCTTGCCAGAGAGAAATAGTTACTTATTTCAGTTTCTTTTAATTATAATGGTCTTGAGATTAAGGAAAAACAATTTCTAGAGAAAATATTCTACTAACCTCAAAATATCTTCTCAATTCTGGAAACTTCTTTCCTTTTCAGTACAATGTTATTAATTTCCTGTAAACTAAATTTACATAGGGTAAGTTCAGGTTGGGTTTTAGTCTATTGAAGGTGGAAGGAAATACAGATATCAAACTGGATTTTAAAGCAATTTTACTTTACAATATAATCAAATGGTGTAGACATTTCAGACAATCCAAAGTGTGAAGTTTCCAAGTAGATACAGAACCAAGTATTTCGGGGGTGTGAATGATATCAATTATCCACCTTTCTTTTAACGATGAGGAATCTAAGGCTTAGAAGATTTTATATGAGTTGCTCAGGGCTGTTAGTTACTGGCAGAGCCCAAACTGTATAAGGACTGCTCATTTCCAGTCTAGTGCTTTAAAAAATAAATGTTGTACAATATCAGTTTCCTACTATCTTATACTTAAATAGCATTTTTTGTGCTGTCACTGGAACTTGTAAAATATTTTTACCCTTGAATCTGCCCTTTTATTTGCATTTTACCATGTTTTAAAGTCCCATTGGTTTTCTGCCTAGAGGAATTTTGAATTAAATTGCCTTTTGGGTTCTAAATTTGTTTTAAAACTCATTTTGAATTGGCTCATAAGACTGTGAGCTTGTCCTGTTCGAGTTTCGGCTCATCTGCTGATTTAAATTGACTTAGACATAAACTGGAGATAATTTCCAATTTTTCTCTACTTCCCAGTCACCAGTCAGACTCTTGCCGTCCTGTTTTATGTTCTTATGACAGGAACTGAGAAAAGCATCCCAATCCTTGAGGTGATTTAAGAATACGTTGGACCAGATTCAAACACATAAAGGGGGGCGGGGAAAGAATGGTGGTAGATTTTAGGTAAAAAGTGGATTCAAACCTGTTCCAGAAAAAATGCCAGCAGGTGTCTTTGACTCTGTCCTTTAGTTGTTTGTCACCTCATTAGCTTCCCCATGTCTGACCCTGGATGCTCACAGCTACATCAGGGTCAGCTGCTGGCTTTCCATTTTCTAAGAGGAGTGGGAATTAATTCTCTATTTGACTTAAAGCTTATACTGACGATGTCTTTTGGAAACTGGAGTAGTACAGAAATGCTATATAAACATATTGGTTCTGTTTTGGGCACCTTTACCTCTAACTTTCCATAATCTTTCAGATTTTTATCTTCTCTGTGTTCAGTCTTACTCAGGAGCTCCTAACACGTCTGTCTTCCTTTCTTCCTGTCACAGTCTTGAAATACACAAGGGGACACAGTTTTAAGCAAGATTTTGCAATAAAGATTATATGAGTGTGTGTGTGTGTGTGTGTGTGTGTGTGTGTGTGTGTTTAAGAGAGTATGTGTGTGGATGTGTGCAAGCAATTAAGCAATAGAAAATTATTTATGTTTCTTCAAATGAATGAAAGGTAATGTTCACATTCAGCTTAAATATCTGTAGGGTAAAAGAATGGAATTAGGGAACTTTTTTTTCCCCATTTCAGTTTTGGACACACCTCTCTTGACCCAGTGCAAGACAGGCCAGCTGGAAGCTGCAGACCCAATTCTCTTGGTTCCAGCTATACTCCAGCGGCAGACAGAAATGTTCACATGTCATCTCACTCAGGTGACAACTCTATAATTGCAGCCCAGGGAGTGGAAGAAGAAAAAAAGAGAGAGAGAGATCTGGGGTAGAAACACTCTGGCTGATTATTTTCATTCCTCAAAACAGTGGTTCTCAACCTTGGCTGTGTATCGTAGTTTCCTGGGGAGCTTTAGAAAACAAGGAAACCCCGATGCTCAGGGCTCACCCTCAGACATCCTGATGTGCTTGGTCTGGGGTGAATCCTGAGCATTAGGATTTTAATAAGCTCTCAAGGTGATTCTAATGTGCAGCTGAGTTGATCTTAATCTTGGACTTATGGAACTATTGATTAGCAATTCTGCTTCTGATTTAGCCAGTAGTTCTCAAGCTTGCCTGCGAATGAGAATCACCTTTGCAGGCAGTTAAAGATGCAGGTTCTTAGTCCTCATTGGAGCTCAGTGAATCAGAATTACTTAAGGGTGGGTCCCCAAGCATTGGCTTTTAAGAAAATACCTCCTCCGTGATATTTTATGCAGCCAGCTACTTCAGAAACAGAGAATTATTTATCTGTTCTGCCAATTACTAAACAACTTCTACTGATTTATATCCTTAGAGTTTGGCAGGAACCTCTGCTGACGTTGTTAGTCACAGCTGAGGAGGGAGAGGGAGTTTACAGAAAAGTGGGAGTTGCCGAAAACACCTTCCAAGTGAAGAAGAATAGGACAAAATACAGAAGAGAGAGAAAATTTTTGTGCAAAGGTAACACTATTTATTGATAAACCTACCTTCACTTAAGTATGAATCAACCAAATGACTCTACTACTGTAATGAGCTATATTTGCATCCTGGACCTGCCACTCACCACTGTGTAAACTGGAGAGATCTGCGTTTTCAGCTATAAAATGCATGCAAGACCACATTTTTTTGTGGGGTTATTGTGAAATAACATGTGTAAGGTGCCCAGTACAGTCCCCCTGTGGAAGATACTTAGTAAGAGGCAGCCGTTTTTATGGCGTATACATTTTTCTCTGAGCAATAATACATGTAGAGAGGACTACATGGTGAGAAGGATAATTAAGCAGAAGCATATCAAGCCTGAAACAGTCATGAAACTTAATTACCATCTATTAAGAAAAATAAAAATTTCAAGGTTTTTTTAATTTTAGTCTTACTTATATGCTCTAAAAAATGTAGGTGGTCTCAAAAATACAATGCAATGCAATTTTTGAAACATTCCCTTTTACTATCATTAGTGCCTTCAATCTAATCATCCAAGAACACTTATAATTATTGCCATGATTATAATGATCATCACAGAATTATTACTTTTTATCTCAGATATGCAAAAATAACCTGAAAGATCAATTTTGGCTTCACTATGTGGAGTTTTTGTTCTGTTCTCCAAGCCCTGGAAG
>VMDR010036159.1:0-10570 GCA_007922815.1 Macrotus californicus | reverse complement strand
AAAAAATAGTAATTAAAGACATTGAGATGAGATCATCCTGGGTTAATGAGGTGGGCCCTAAGTGCCATGACAAATGTCCTTATAAGAAACACACTAAGGAAAACAGAGAGAGGACAGGGCCATGTAAAGATGGAGGCAGAAATTAGAGTAACGCAGCCATAATCCAAAGAATGCCTGGATCCACCGGGAACTGAACAGACAATGGACAGATTCTCTGCTAGAGCCTTGGGAAGGAATGTGGCCCTGCCATCATCTGGGTGTTGCCACAAGAACTGTGAGAGAACAAATGTCTGTTGTTTTAAGCCACTGAGTGTCTGGTAACCTGTTATGGCAGCCCTGGGGAACTAACACAGGTGCAAAGTACAAAAGCTTGGGCAAGTCATATGACTTCAGTGGCCCTCAGGGGAGGAAGGGTAATAGAGTGATTAGGAACATTGGCTCTGTAGCCAGGCTCCTGGAGTTTGGATACTGATTCTGCCACTTAATAGAGATCATCTTTGGGTGACTTTTTAACCCCTCTGGGCTTCAATTCCTCATTACTAAAATTAGAATAGCATTAGTTAAGTCACACCGAGCTTAGAATAGTACCTGGCATACTATATACTTATTGAGAGCCAAGGTTATCTATGTGTAAGTTTGGGGTGATAATATTAGTTTCCCTGCCCATTTCATCATGTTGTTGGGCTGATTCACTGAGAGGGTAAATGTGAATCACGTTCAAATCAAATAATCTACGTGCACTAGAAAACAGGGTAGGAAATATAGGGAGGGGATAAAATAAGCTAAATAAGGTATGTATTCTTGAGGGGCTCACAGTCCTGTCATAAAATAAAGAGTGGTGCCCCAAAATTCATATGTTGAAGCCCTAACCTCCAATGTGACTGTATGTGGAGATATAGCTTTTAGGAGGTAATTAGGGTTAGTGAGATCATAGTGTGGGGCCCTAATTTGATAGGATTGGTGTCTTTATAATAAAAGGAAGAGAAACCAAAGACCTCTCTCTCTTTCTATATGCACAGAAGAGAAGCCATGTGAGAACACAATGAGAAACAGTCTGCGATCCAGGAACAGAGCTCTCGCCAGGAACCAACTCTGCTGGCACCTTGATCTTGGATTTCCAGCCTCCAGAACCATGAGAAATAAATTTCTGTTGTTTATGGTATCCAATCTGTGGTATTTTGTGGCAGCCTTAGCAGACTAATATGTCTATTAGTGGAAATTATAAAGCAATACATATTATAATTCTTATATTTTGCTACTATCAATACTAACATCTAATTTTTCCAACCAATATACTGTATATGGAATAAAAAAGGATGCCTTTAAGGTATGAAACTTCTTTGTTTTACACTCTGACTTTAAGAATTTTGTGCAGACACACAGTGGAATTCAGGAAATTCGACAGCTCTAAATGAAATGCTCCCTTGAGGGATGGAAGCAGGAGATTAGGATAAACAAAATGCTTTCTACTCAGAGAGACTTTGCCTTTGTAAAATCTGTTTTCTTCAACTGCCTTTTCTCCTATATATTTATCTTCATCTTGGAAATCTTTTAAAATTAAAAAATAGTTTTCCTCCAATACAGATGGAAATGAGTCTAAGATAGAATATTATCCCCTTGCTGGAACAGGAAAATCTTTTTCCTTCTACATATTAGACAATGGTCATTTTTCAAATGTCTCTGCCAGTAACTTCCTGCTCATCTTTCAGATGTACTTAAATGTCACATCGTCCATGAGAAAGTCTTCCTTATTGGACACTGCTTCTCTCAAATTAGAATTGATAGACTCCTCCTCCCTCTGTGCCTGTCCCTTGTCACATTCTGACTTGGGGTAGACACATCTCACTAGATGTAAGATCTTCAAAGTCAAAGGCAGTTACTTATAGTCCTAAACTCATTCCTTCCCCATAGTCAATGGGGTGCACACACTAAAAACACTTCAATATATGAGTTGAAAGGAGTCTCACCTGTCCTTATTTAAAAATACACACATGCACACACACAAACTGAGCATTTGTGTTTGGAATTACTGACTTTTGGTGTAAACTGAGTTTACTACATGACAAAGGAACAGTAAGAATGAAACATTTGAAAGTCAAAAACTGGTATCTTATCCTGACCACTTTAATCCTGTCCATTTAAACCCTTGTGGGCCCACCCCCACACCCATCTCTGGCAGTCATTCAACCTCAGCTCCGGGAAGCATGATGTGCCTGTGGCAATCACCTCACACCCTTTGCCTTGGCTCCTCCCTCCGAGAACTATTCTGACTTCCTTGCCACCGTATCCAATTTTGTGCCCTGTTCCTGCCTCTTGAGCATAGAGACTGCTTTGCCTTTGCTGGTTTTGACTAATAGCACTGGTGTTTCATCCTTCAGTCTCTCAGGGTTGTAGACCTCAGCACTGTGCACTGCATGCTAGAAAAGTGGGATTTGAAGAGTGGTTCCTGGACCAGCAGCATCACCTGGGAATATGTTAGAAGGAAAAATTATACAGCTGCTCCCCAGAACTGCTGATTCAGAAACTCTGGGGGTGGGGAGGCCATGCCCAGCAATGTGTTTTAATGGCTTTCCAGATAATTCCTATCATGCTAAAATTTAAGAATGATCACTATAGAAAATTAACCTAATTTCTTTGAGTCCTCAAATCTCAACTGTGTGGGTATAATTTCAATATCAGTAGAGTGATTTCTGTGACTTGATACGTCTTGAAGTCCAATAAGCTCAAATGGAAGGTGCTAAATAAGCAGTTGAATCTGAACTTAATAGTCCTGTGTTAGTGCTTTGGGTCTGAGTAACCGTAATTTCACTTCACAGGGCCTTCTATTCACATGGGCTTTTATGCACCTGTTTCACAAGACAGCAACACTCCCACCTGCACTGTGGCAAGCTCTCTATCACCTGGCACATATGCTGTTCTGAGTCTCATCACACCTTAGTGAAGGAACACATGGGCCCATATGTCAGCCAACGTGTTTATATTCTTTTATGCGGAAAGAGGAAATATGCTTCACAATAAATGTTTGCATACTTTGGAGAAGTTTTTTTTTTATGAGAGAAAGAAAGAGAAAGAGACAGCGAGACAGAAGGTTTGGCTGGAGAAAGTTGAAGCTTGGGTCCTTGGTGATAGTTTTTATCTCCCAACCTTGAGCAGAGGCTGCTTGTTTCTTGGGAAGGATCTGAGCTGAGGTCTGGATCTCTGGGGGCAGAACAGGGGTGAAGTGTCTCAGGTGAAACGGTAAGTATGGAAAGAGTCAATGGCTGAAGTAAGAAATCTCAGGATCCAGGGCAGGACACCAAAACTAAGAGAAAGTCCCCAAACTAAGGGGCAGGAGCCAGGAACTGGAAACACATGGGTGACATAAGTAATTTAGGTTGCCAGGTGATTGCCAGAGTGTCCACAACATACTTCACTTGGCATTTAGTATACAATGAGGATGAATTGCTTTTAGAAACAACAGAAAGTTT
This sequence comes from Macrotus californicus, assembly GCA_007922815.1. NCBI lineage: Eukaryota > Metazoa > Chordata > Mammalia > Chiroptera > Phyllostomidae > Macrotus > Macrotus californicus. Next base: position 7,103 of record VMDR010036159.1, on the reverse strand, counting down.
TATTTATTTAAGTAATTGTGATTCAATAAAGTGATAATCAGCCCTGGCCAGAGTGGGTCAGTTGGTTGGAGCACTGTTCCATAGAGTGAAAGGTTGCAGGCACATGCCTAGGTTGCACGTTCAGTCCCAGTTTGGGGCGTGTATGAAAGGCAACTGATGGATATTTGTTTCTCTCCCACATCGATGTTTCGCTCCCTCTGTCTCTCCCTCCTTTCTCCCCTCTCTAAAATCGATAAGCGTGTCCTCAAGTGAGGACAAAAAATAATAATGATAATCAATATTGTCATTATGAATGATAGTGATAGTATGTAATATAATAACTGATGTGTTTTTACTTCACCCTTTACTTGTGTGTGTCTATTTAACCCTGTAATATTTTTCCATTCAGCCTCAGACCCAAGAAAATATTGCTGAAAAAGTGAGCTGTTGGTAGAGAAAATGAGAAGATGATAGATAGATAGATAGATAGATAGATAGATAGATAGATAGATGGATAGTTTCTATGTTTTAGAAAACAACAGTTTAGGTGTGACAAGGAAAAATTTGAAAAAAGATGAGGCCAGAAAGAATTATATCCAAGCCTTTTTCCCCATGCTCACCCTCAGGAAACAAGTACGCTACATAAATATGATTCTCCAAGCTAGAGAAGAAGAGAGCATTTAAAGAATGCAGAATACAAAAGTTAGTCACCACCGAAGGCCTGTCCTATTCTCCCCTTGCCTTCAGCCCTCAGCCATGATAAAGAACAGAAACCATAGAACCTCAGATAAATATGGGGATCTAAGAATAGCAGAAAGCCATACTCACCTCATGTCCATAACTCCAAGGGAGTACATTCACAGATGGTCCCCATAGCACTAAGTCATAGGAATCGTGGAATACAGAGTTAAGTCAAGTTTGGTGCTAGGTTCTCTAAATATATTTTCTGAAAACAATCCTGTATTATTAGACTATTTTTTAAAGAAAAAGAAATGAAATTTAAGTAATAAGACCATGAGCGCACAGCAAGTACGTAGGAGAGGTGGCAAATTCAACAATGCAGCAGATGGAGAAAAGAAGCCCTTGGTAACCTTCAGAGTTCTGCCACCATGCAACTTATGTGAATGTAGATGAAACACACAGTCTTTCCTCATCAGTAAAAGTCTGGACATTTACTTTGGCTACATCATAGTCCTTGAGGGGATAGGCACAATGGGGTATTAGGTATTTATCCTGCTTGAGGTTCTCTGAGATTTTCGGATCTGTGACTTAATGTCACTTGTTATTTATATATTTATTTGGTGAAATTCTTGGCCTTTATTTCTTCAATTTTTTTTTCTGAATCATTTTTTTGTCTCTTTTCTTCTAAGGTTCCAATTACACATATATTAGACTGTTTGATATTGTCACAGAGTCCTTGGATGCTCTGTTCTTTTTGTTTGTTTGTTTCTGTGATTCATCTGTTTGTTTTTGCTGTTTTCCCTTTGTGGTAACTTCAAGTTGATCTATCCTTACATTCACTGATTGTTTCCTTGGCTGTGTGTAATTTAATCATGAGCCTGACAAAGAAATTCTTCCTCTCTAGTATAGTCACATTTTATTTCTTCTATTGTCATTTACTTCTTATGATTTCCATTTCTCTCCTGAAATTTCCCAATAATGTGCATGTTTTCCACCTTTTCATGAAATTGTTCACATACTAACCATAGTCATTTTAAAGTCCAACACTTTGGGACTTTCAACTCTGACACTGTTAAATTGATTTTTCTCCTGATGATGGCTAGTTTTCTTTGTGTCTTTGCAATTTTTTTTTATTGAATGTCAGACATCTCATGCAGAATAACAGAGACTTGAGTAAACGCTATATACTCCTGGAAACCAGCACATATTTGTCAGACCAATAGTATGGGGTCTGAGAAAATCTAGTTAAAAGTTGAGTGGGGCTTGGGTTTTGTTGTTGTTCTGGTTACCTTCAAAGAGCCCCAGGCTTTCCTCTAAAAACACCTGGTGTATAGGATGGGAGTGGTGGTGCTAGAGGGCTTTCTCAATGCACACACTTTATCCTCATTTTTCCTTTTTCCTTGTGACCTGTGCCACAGAGTGGGGTTTCTTATCCAGGCCTTTCACCTTTCTCAGTTGCATGTCATTGTTGCTTGTTATTTGGTGTGTGTAAGGCTGGTAGATGAAGGGCAGAAGGGTTCCTCTTTTTCTTGGTCCAGCCTCAGTCTTGGGAAAATGCTGCATGCCTGGACCTCCCCTACCTTTCTGCATGCCCCAAAATAGAGCCTGCTCTTCAGTCTGGGTAATTTCATAAAGATTAAGTGAACAGAGCCAGAGATGACCCATGATAGACAGGTAATGTTAGTAAGGACTACATCTTTGTCTTTGCAAGCCAATAAAATCTGGGGGCCTTATTGTAAATTGCAATACTATGAACATTGGGGTGCATGGGATCTTTTGAATTGGTGTTTCAGGGCTCTTGGGGTATAATCCCAGCAGTGAAATTGCTGGGTCAAAAGGCAGTTCCATTTTTTAGTTTTTTTGAGGAAATTCCATATTGTTTTCCACTGTGGCTGCACCAGTCTGCACTGCAACCAACAGTCCACTGGTGTTCCTGTTTCTCCAGAACCTTGCCAGCACTTGTTTGTTGATTTGTTTATGATGGCCATTCTGACCATTGTGAAGTGGTATCTCATTGTGGTTTTAATTTGCATCTCCCTGATGGCTACTGATGCTCAGCAACCTTTCATGTCTCTGTGTCCTCTGTATGTCCTCCTTGGAGAAGCGTCTCTTCAGGTCCTTTGCCCATTTTTTAATTGGATTGTCTTCCTGGTATGGAGTTGTGTGAGTTCTTTATATGTTTTGGAGGTCAAACCCTTGTCCAAGATATCATTGACAAATACATTTTCTCATACAGTTGGTTTTCTTTTCATTTTGCTGATGTTGTCTTAAGAAAAAAGTTTATTTAGGTAGGAGGTAGGGATGGGTAGGGCAGGGGAGAGTAATGGGGGGAAATGGTGACAACTGTAATTGAACAACAATAAAAATAAATAAAATAAAATGTACCATGGGAAAAAGAAAAAGAAAAAGTTTATTTATAAAGTCACAGAGCTAGAAGAAGTAAGTCATAGAAGAAATGGGCTCAAGAAACAAGTTAGAGACAAAAGAAGGGCCCTTGGAGCTTAGGAGAAAGAGAGAGGCAAGGAAAACACATCTTGGGGAAGGTGGTGGAGAAAGACATGGGGTGATCCATAGAAAGAGTCACCTTCTTGCAAAATTTAAGCAAAGCCTGAGCCTCTTAGGCCATGGTGGGAGTTCTTTACAACCAAACAACAGAGATTTGCCAGTTGCGAATATAGTTTGCAACACTTAGTAACTGAAAATACATTTTGAACAGAGTTTTTCAACCTCAGCACTATTAACATTTGGACTGGATAATTCTTTGTTTGGCGAGCTGTCTTACACACTATAGGATATTTCATGATATCCCTTCCGCCAACTCCCACCCAGTCCTGAGAAAAGTGACTACAGACATTATGAAATGTCCCCTGGGGGACAAAATAGGCTCAGATTGAGAACCCCTGATTTAGAGTATTGACAATTAACTTATATAAAAATAAATGTGCATAAAAAAACATCTTGATTCAGAACATCCAGTTATCAGGTGGTAATTACCAAGGCTTTGCTGCTCCCTCTTTGTTTACTGACTGGTATTTAAACAGTTCCCATTTCTCCAGCAGAGAGAAACAAGGGGAACCTCAGGAGGTGATTGTTCTCTCCTTTAGCCGCTCTGAGTGGAAGGGTGCCCATATTTATTTGTTCTTTGCCTTCCTTCCTTTAGGGATGGAGAAAGTGGATTATCCTTACTGCTCATACTTTCCAGTGATCGTACCTATGTTCATTCATACAGCATGTCCAATGTGTGCAGTGAAATAAATGTTGGATTTGAAATCAAAGGCCATGGGTTTAAAACCAACATAGTCATATAACCTTGGGTAATCAATTATTTTGTAATGTCATTGTTTTGATAACAATGGTATGAAAGACAGAGCTTTGTAAACTTTAAAGCACTGTGAAAATTGAGAATTAATATTTCTTGCCCATGTGTTTATATTCAAGATAATGGGTTATGGAGATGATTTTAAAAGATATCTAAAAATATTTGACCCTTCTAATGTGTTGGGGATAACAGGAAGTCAAAGATGTTGCAAAATATTCAAGGGTTAGTTGAAAATGTGAAAGATGGTGGTTTGGGCCATCCTGGACCTTATTTATCCTAGGGATTTTTTCTTCCATATTCATTGAATGCTTATTAAGCATCCTTCATATGATAGGTGCTTTCACTGAAATTGATATATTTACTTCTCAAAATATCTCAGTGAGATGTGTCATGTTATTCCAGTTTGATATAGGAACAAATTCAAACTCAGGGAACTTAAAAAACATGACCCAGTTTACAGGACTGGTAAGAAATAAGATTTAAGCCCTGATATTCACATTCCAGATCCAAGGCCCTTTCCACTATTCCACACAATGTCTCCTATAAGAAATGTTTAATAATGAGAGTCATCCATTTACGAGGTTTTCATTAATAAATGCATTTCCTCAATATGCAAAGACTTGTGCAAGGCTACCTATAAGAAAATTCCAGCTATCTCCTGATCATCCCTTCAGGATAAGACATATCTTTTAGAAAGAAAATTTTAATGTTTGAATTTTTCCTTTTTTAATATGCAAATCAGAGCCACCATGTTGTCTGAGGCCACAGTTCATTAAAGGATCACAGACATTGTTGGCAGAGGGAAACAAGCCCCAACAGTTGGAACTGTGAGCCATCTGTCTTCAGCTGCTTCACGTTTTGTCAGAAATTATCAGCAGAGTTGGAGAGTGGCTGTGACCAACTAATATCGCTGAAATGTAAAGTCTGCTGAAATGAAATACAAAAAAATCTTTATTCAGAGATAAAGTATGTAGTCTTTGAAACTCTGGAAGAATCCTAAGAATTATGGAAGATGTTTATATTGCAAAGCTATTACATAATATTTGACAGTTTGTTGTAAGAAAATGGAATTATATACAAATGTTTTATAGGGATAGAATCTTAGTTTCTTGTACATGAGCACTGTAGTTGAATTTAGAGACAATTGAACCGAACTCCATTTTTTACAGCTAAGAAAAATGAGACCAGGAGAAGTTACATAGCTTGCCCAAGATCATAAAGTATTGAAAAAAAGATGGCTCCTAAGTCTTTTTTTAACTGTATGAAAAGAGAGATTCAGATTATTATTACGATTGCTCTTACCAATACAAATAACTCCTATTTATTTTATGCTTATGATTGTGAAAACTTTACATATATTAGTTTATTTTATCTACACAGCAAATCTGGATGGCAAATATCATCATTGCCACTTTACAGAGAAAAAGTAAGGATCATGGAGGCTAAACAAACTTGCAATGTGGATTCTCTAAAGATATACAGAAAGATATAAAGTAACATGCAAATAAATAAATGGAAAAAAGCAAATCTCTTCCTCATATTACTCCTTTTCCATCTAATAAATGATGCAAGAATGATGAAATAAGAAAAAATCACCATTTGGCAAATATCACAGTATTCATTGATTAAAGGAAAAATCATAAATTCATGATAAAGCTAGTGAGTGAAACATTGATAGGAATAAGACATTTACCTGGGCCCTAACTTTTTGTACTATATGATAACTATTAATAACAAATAAATTAGACAAATAATACCATGTTTCTTCTGACCTGCACTGAGAAGGACACAACACCACCTCTGGAGTATAACCTGAACTAACAAGGAAAATGGGGACAGGCTCATAGATGGAGAGCAGGATGACAGCTAGTAGGGAGGGAGGTTAGTGGGTGGAGAGACTGAGCAAAAAGGATAAAGGACTCATAGACATAGACAACAGTGTGGTGATTGCTGGGGGAGGAGGGGGATAAAGGGACTAATTGCTAATGGAAAAATACATAAAGATTAAATAAAAAGTGCATAAGCTGAAGTTAGTCATTTGAGAAAACTCAAAAATGAGGGACATTCTAAAATATATCTGACTTGTTCTTTTCAGTGATGTCAATGTCATGAGAAACAGAGACTGAATGTAACATGTGATCCAGGATTTTCTTTTGAAATAAAGGGCAATATGGGGCAAGTGGAAAATATGAATGCAATCTGAAGATTAGATAATAGAATTAGATCGACATTGATTTCCTGATTTTGCAATTTGACTATGTTTATATAACAGAATGCCATTGTTTTTAGAAAATACACACTGAATTATTAATGGTCATCTTGTCTGTAACTTACTTTCAAATGGTTCAGAAAGAGTGTGTGTGTGTGCGTGTATGTGTGTGAGTGATAAAACAAATGTGAAAATGTATTAACATTGAAAGACTTTGGGAGAAAGTATAGAGGAATTCTTTGTACTATTCTTGTACATTTTCTTTAAGTGTAAAATCATGTCAAAAAGAAGTAAAAAGAGAAAGAAAAGAAATTTACAATAAGTCCCATCCTCATTTCTGGGATACTGGTCAGGGCTGTCTGAGTTCAAAGGGTACCCTCTCCAGCCTGTGGCATTAGAGGGTACGGTGAGCTCCTCTGAGTACTATGCATCATCTCACCTCGACAGAGGAACTCTGGCCTCAGCCACGAATCCTCTACTTAGTACTGCTAGGCAAGAAGTTCTGTTTACTGAGATTACTACCTCTCATGTAATTTCACTAACAGTGACTCTTTGTCAGACAGTGCAGTTCAGATATGAAGTCCTGAAGCTATTGACTATCCTTTGTAAATTTCAGTTTCCTCATAAAAGAGGGTGTAATAATACCTACATCAAGGATTTTTGTGAAGATTAAATGTAATCATGAGAAGAAAATACCTATATTTTGAAAAATATGGGGATTTTTTCAAAACAATGTTAGATGTATTTTTATTTTCCCTTTGATACCCACTAAATGACATTTAATAGAGAAATATTAAAATATATGTAAGATAAGGTTCACTATAACCAAAGTTCAGGACAAGAAAAAGCCATAAAGGCATAAATATAGAAAAGGAAGGTACAATATTGCCATCATTATTCACACACACACTGATT
>VMDR010036158.1:0-10565 GCA_007922815.1 Macrotus californicus | reverse complement strand
AAAGAAGGAAAAGAAAAGAAAAGGAAAAAGAAAAGAAAAGAGGAAAAATGAGAAGGGATAACCAGAAATAGATAGGAAAAAAACTAGAAGAGAGAGCGATATCACTGAAGGAAAAGTAAAGTGAATTCTGAGACGAGAGAGAGAGAGAGAGAGAGAGAGAGAGAGAGATTGATTTGTCTATTGTAAGAAGTCTTGTGATGTCCAATTTATAAAGACTCAATGTACCCAATGTGCTGAATGTCCCATTTGATGTATATTGTCATTTTGTGTCCCCACTCTATGTGGCAGGGAAACTTACTCTAACATTACAGAAGAAAATGCTGAGACAAAAAAATTTTTAAAGTGCTCAAGTTTACATGGGTCATAGCAGGAAAAGCTCAGTTTCAGCCCCACTTCTGCGAAGCCTGGGAGCCTATGGCTTTTCCTCAGTCACATGCTGAGTCCTGGAGAGTTGGGTGAAATGAATTTCAAGAACCTCATATCCAGTAAATAGAGGGGTGAATGACAGATGACACACTAGAGGCATTTCATGTCAATGATTCTTTCTAAAACTTTATTTCGGAAAACAAAGGAAAAATAACATGAGATGAAGAGATGCTAAATTAAAGAGGTAAAGCAGGTTTTAATTGAAAGGGGAAAAAGCAGAGAGGGAGAAGATGAAGTCACAGGAGAGACAGACATAGAGGTGCTGTTTTTATAGTCACAGGGAAGCCAGATTTATAGCCATAGCAGTGGATATTGGAATGGTTAAGGAAAGTGAAGTAAGTACAGAAAAAATCATGTAGTTAGATGGCAAAAGAAAGAGTTCAGCCACAATAGATGGCTTCTATTTATCTAAGTTCTGTTTTCCCAAATAGATGGCTTCTGGATGACTTAGAGGATATGAGCTAAAAATAATGTTGTCTCGTGATAAAAAGAATATATATATATATAGGGACTTAAATAAAATGAAGTGAAAATAGGAATAACATCTTAGTGGACATGGGTGACCAAGGACATGTACAAATATGGACAGTTTAACTGGTTCAGCTCAGGATGGGGACAAACCACCTGAAATGGACTGTGATGTTCATGTAACTCTAAGAAACTTGTGGGAAAACCCAGTGTCCACTTTAGATAACTCCTCTGTTCCACCAGAATGTCACATACCACTGGTTAGGAATAGCTGCATCAGAATGTTCTGGGGACAGTCAGGAATAATGTGAGGGTTGAGGTGAACTTTGAAAGTTGAACAGAATGTAGGCTGATGGAGAAGAGTAAGAAAGAATATTTCCAGAGGCATGAGCAACCAGAAATATAGAATAAAACATTATCTGAAGGCTGTAAATTAACATGGAAGTACTGAAAGAGATGAGGAGGAGGAGAGGGATATTATTGAGACAGGTTAGAAAGTGGAGTTAGGTGTGTCTCAGTTTCTGGAAAGATCCAAAAAGTTGAACTTCTTCCTTTGTCAAGGATTTTCAAAACAGAAACTCACCATTGGCATCACTAAGCATCATATTTTAGACTTACAGATGCTCATATTCAGCTATCTCATGATGTCAGGATAGAGGAACAAAATTTGGTTTGCTCTTTCTCTGTGTTAAAGAAACTTTACATATAATATATCTAACCTTCACATTGGTAGAGCTCATGCTCATTTTGACCAAGGTCACACAGATAGTAAGCACAGGGTTCTGAGTTCATGCTCCCACCTATTCAATTGTAGTTCATAAACTCTGGTAGGTACATAATTAGTGGCAACACATCAACATGCACTTCAGGAGAGCCCTGCTGTGTACAACAAGCCAGGCCTTCTCGTCCTGATGGAAGAAATGATTTTTGGAGGTCAAGGAATAAGTTCAGAGGCTGTTGCAAGGAGAAAAATATAAAAGTCAAGTATTGTTTTGTAAGCAATTTTGCTCAGGAACAAATGGAAAGTGCTTGAGTGGTCTGTGTTGTATTTTCCATAGCCCAGGGAGCTATGAGAACAGTAGCTACCATAGTGTCTGTGGCCATATTCTGCTGGAGTAAATCTAATATTTGAGCAGCAATGACCCCAAGGAATTTAAATTACTATCTTACATCCCACCTTCTTCATGCTTTCTGACCTCTTATTTTTTATAAGTATTATCTCCAACTTTTAGCCAGGCTACTTAAAGTGGGTGATAGCATTGCCAGCTGCTCAAAGTAGACAAGTAACCTTGACTGTTGCTCCTTTTTAAACATGATCTCTGTTCACCTTTGTCAGGGGCAGGAGCACAGGGGCCTGGGAGCCAGAGCCCTAATGCATTGCTTATAATAAGTTCTTTAATATTTTAAACACTGTTTAATATTTTCCCCACCACATTCTTGGGAAAACCAAGAGCATTTTCCCATGCCCAAATCCCCATACCACTTCTCCCCCAGATTAAAAATAAACAAATGCAAACATCTGGACAAAAAGCCAAGAGCACATATTTTCTCAGAAGATGGTACAGTGTACAAGTGTATTTTTGTGCACAAATGGAGGCATTTCTTTGCCCCCCCCCCACTTTGCTTCTTTAGTGGTCCTCTGGACTAGTTGAAATATTTGTATCTGCCTTTGCAAGCATAGTAAGTATAGTCATCTGTATCTGTTTCCAGATGATCTAACCTACTCTGGTCTTTAATGCCAACGTGAAGTTATTTTCAGTAAATTATTCTGACATCTCCCCCTGCCTTCATGCTATTTCATCCAAGCTCTTCAGCATGGACTCCACTATTTGGAAAAACTACGATTTTCCAACATCTTCATAATACAGGAAAGACTAAGAAACAGCTCCTTAGATCAGATATTTGTTGTAATTTCTTAAGAAGGTTTTAAGATGAGTAAAGACATGCTGTGATGTGCCTTCAATTTATTCCCCCCAAAATTTATTTCCTAGTAATGCAATGTTAGGGTGTGAGAAATTACACAGCAGAGTCACATAAAGCAAGCTTTTAAATAGAATAAAAATAGCTGCCTCAAATCATAACAGCCATCATTTTTTGTGTCTGACACTGTACCAGGTGTTTATGTAAATCACACCATATAATCCTCAAACTAATCTTATGATATAGGTTATTACCATGCTTTTTCAGTTGAGGAAACAGATGACACTCAGAAAGTTCCAAAGCTTGTTGAGTTTACAAGTAGCAAGGCCAAAATTTCAGTCAAAACCCAGTGTTCTTTCCATTATTCTAGACCAAGTCTCATGTTCTTTGCTACCCAGAAGTGAAGACTTTGTCCTGATAGCTGATGGTAATGAATTGATTAGACTTGAAATGTATGTATACATATTTAGTTTACATGAAAAGAGAAACAGAGTGCAAAGAAGGGAAGGGACATGTACATAGATTGCCTTGATCACATAGTTCTTGTTTAATGGGTAAATCTGACGATCTTTGGTACTGCTTTGTCATAGCCACATTTGTACAATAAATTGTGTTTTTTGGCTTATCAGTATGTCGGTCTATTCTTGAGTGCCTCTCAACCTGGCCATGACAGCTACCTCAATTACGGGCATATCTTAAAGATTTCTTGGGCATTTGGGGATGAATAAGAAATGAGGACAAACAGATGGTTTCAGAATAATGTGGATGTTTCAGTAGTCAAGGTATGCAGAGGAAAGTGCTGGCACAGAGGGCAGGGACAATCTCGCCCAGACAGGGGGAGGGAAAGTCAGGAAAGACTTTCTAGAGGACATCTGAAGTAAATCTTGAAGGAGAATTAGAAGTCAGCCAGGCAAGGAGGGTTGATGTTGGGCCAAGCAGAGGAAGCCGAAGGAACAAAAGAAGGCACAAATGAATGAAAGGCAAGGTGTAAGCAGGGAACTTCCAAGAGTTCAGGACAATTAGAACATTAAATGCAAGGTTAATTGCAGAGCTAGGAAGGAGAGCTGAGTTCAAAAACGTCAACAGAACCAGAATAATAAAAGTCTTGCAGTGGCATGAAGGTAGTGACACAAACAGTTATGTATTTTATAGAGCTCTTTCCAAATTAAAGTGTAAGATGTAGTGAAGGAGGTAGAAAGTGGAAGATCATAACGCAATGCCAGTGATGTCCATCATAATGATTATTAATAATTACTGGTTGGAAACTGTAATGAAAAGCTATATAACCCTACAAGTTCTACACTGTGAAATGCATTAATTTTTACTTCTTCTCTGCTATGAATACTGAGACCCTTGTCTGAGAGGAATGTCCAGGCTGCCTCTAATTCTTTCATCTTTTATGATGTGTCTGGTAAACTTTCCTCCAAGTATTTCTCAGTTCATGTCCTTGATGTCTGTGTGTGCCTGATTATTTCTTTGGGTCAGGTTTTAATTATCACTTACAAATGAAGATTGGTCTTTCTGTACATATTGGCATTAAGTAAAGGTTTCAAACAGATTAATTCATTAATTTCTACAATTAATGAGATTAAGTTTAAGGACCATATCATTGTTTTCAGTTAGCTACTCAAAGTATAATGTGCAGACCAAGCTGTATCAGGTCCACGTTCCTCTGTCCAAGTCCAGGATAAGACAGGCAGAGAGCTTTGTTGTGTGCCTGGAGGAGCCTAAGGCAATCTGGCTGTATATTTCATTATGTGGAGTATAGTAGTAAAGTGTGGGCTTAAATTTTGTATATATTTTTTATTCTATTTTTCAGTAGCTTTTTGTTGTTGTTGTTGTTATATTTTACAAAAGTGTTAGTCCGTGACAGGTGGGGCCAAAGAGAGGAGTGTGGGAGGGCTTTTACAAATAGATTGAGAAACCCTATTCTACTTTGTGTTGCAAAGAATATCACAAGAAAATTTTTAAAAAGCAGCCTTAGCATTTCTGAATGGTCACTACCTGTCAGCAGGTTAACTGGATATCTCACTTGACATTTACCAAAGCTCTGTGACATGAACAGGAGCTAGGAACATTTCTTTAGATTATGGGGTTGGGAGTTCAACCTCAAATCTATGTAAGTCCCAAATGTGTACTCTTGTTATTGTCCCTGCTCCCCTGTCACAAACCACATAAGTTATTGCTAAAATTAGGCTCAGTGCCCTTAAAAGATAAAAAGTTCATTATGATTGGGGTCTATATCATAAACCATTTTAAATATTCATAATCCATAGTGCAACACTACAGGCAACATTGATTTTCAACATATTCTGGGTAACTGGTACCACCCTATTAATACTCTGCCTTGGAGTAGAAAGCCTTCTAGATGAACAAGAGAAAACCTCTAATAAGCAGACCAGGGCTTCTACTAGGATCTTTGCATTAGATTTTTATCCAGAATCAAATTTCAGACCACCTCTTTGTATCTAATGGGGCAGTTTGCATTTATCTCTGATAATTATGTGTGTGTGTGTGTACATTTTCAGAAGAGAGAGGAGATAGAAAGAAAAGGTGGTTTTATCATTGTTAAGGCCTTGAATTATTTTCGTGCATACATAGGATGTAATGTCACCAGGAAATATTTGTCACTTGTCATTATGTCTCTTCCTATCCCACCTCCTATCTGTAATGTTTGCTCAGTAGTGAATGATCGTGTGTACTACTCCTTTAGGTGTTAACCATAGAATTTTCACATGTTACAGTCCCAGAGAACTCTCTACCCAAGTAAGATTAAGCACTGTTGATGTTCTCCTGGTGCCTATTCCATTCAGAAATAACACAGTTTGGAGAGTGCTTGTGTTTCTGAGCTGTAAATTTTATTTCAGTGCCCTGAGCAGAGTATGGCAAGTGAACTAAAGCTGCAGATAGTTTGTGAGATTGATATTTTAGAGAAATTGAAATTCATTTGAAAGGATTCTTCATCAAAGAGCAGAGCTATACTCTGAAATCTGAGAGAGACCAGGTGCTTACAGCTGCTCAACATCTTGGCCAGTGTGTCAAAGAGGATTATGACTTTAATTCTCAGTTAATACCTTAGGATGAACCAAGAAAAATTTCATTGAGCACTTACTAGGTACAGAGAAAAAGGAAAGGGCAGTCATTAAACAGCATGTGAGTATTGTGTCTGGAAAAAAAAAATATATACACACACACACACACACACACACACACATACATACACATACACACACACACACAAATACTGAATTAAGGCATTATGATGACTTATAATATGTTTTATTTTTAAAAAAATCTGGAAACCCAAATAAACTTGGAAACAATTAAAAAAAATGAGGGAAAAAGGAATTCTCATTTTACTGATAGAGAAAAGCTGGTTAAGAGGTTTCCCCAGGTTCCATTTCTAAGGTAGAGCTAGGATTGGATCCCAGCTCTGCATGACTCTGTAAAGCATGCCTTTACTACACATGCCATGGTCTAGGGAGGATACATTACTACTACTACAGAGATGGGTAGGAAATGGCTCTCACTTAAAGGAACAATCTATTGCAGGAAAAGATTAGAGATCTATGTGAGAAGAACACTAATAATACAGAAAGAAAAATGCATTAGTGGCCAAGAAAAACAGCATAGGCTTGGGAAGGGCAGTGACTGAGTTAAGCAAAGGGGACATTGTTTGCATGCAAGCATGTGAAAGGCACGAACAGGGCCAACTATGAAAACAGTGACAGCACAAGAAACTGTGTTTCATGGGCCTCTAATCCTGACCTTTCAGTGTTAAAGGACGGCATAAATTGCCACCCTAAAATATGCCTCTTTGGCTTAATGACTGTCTTGAATTGGCTAATTTTAAAAAACAGCATACACATGAGAAGCTCTGAAAATGAAAAAGTTACCCTCTTCTAAGGAATATTAATACTGATCAGGGCCATCTCCAGTTGTAGGAGTGTCTCCCTCTCTCTCCCTTTCTGTACCTGGAAGAAGAGGGAATCTCTACAAACTTATCAATGGAGAAGGCAAAGACTTAAATCTGCATAACAATCTTACCCCCTTACTATGCTTTTCCTGGTAACCTCTCATAATTGGTCACTCCTCATCCTGACATTTATTCTTTGTCTTTAAATGAAGAAAGTAGATAAGGTAAAGATTTGGGGTATTTGGGGGAGTTACCATGTTTTACTAGGTATCTCCCATGCATACGAGAAGTATACATGTTATTAATTTCTTATTGTTTTCTCCTGTTATTCTTTATTTTATTATAGGGGTGTTTCAGCCAAGAACTTAGAAAGGTACATGCAGTGTCATAAGGCAAAGACTGGCTCTTTACCACTACTGCATACCAAGTGCACAGAATAGGCACATGACAAGTGCTTGCTGAGGGCATGGGATGATATGACTGAAAAGGGAGACAGGTTGGCTTGTGGAAGGCTTCACATTTCTGAGGAAGGAGCCTATAACTTACCCCTTTAATAATTGAGTCATTGACTGCACATGAATGTACCAGGCACCTAGGAGAAAACTAGATAACAGGGAGGCCCAGGGCAATGGTGTGAGGCAAGGAGTGTTCCAGAGTGACAGGATTAATAAAATGCAGTTGAGCTCCATTCACCCTTTCTAATTAATTGGGTGCAGGCACCTGAGTTAGGGGCCATTATAGAGCTGAATTCCAATATAATGATATGCAAGACAGATTTATGAAGAGAGGTTGCATAAGAAAAGGCATGTTCCATTGGACCTCGGTCAAAGCCAAGCTCTGTGTGTAGCTGTGACAACCTTATGTACATTTCTTCACCTGACCTAGTCACATTTTCTCCTTTGTCAAATGAGGGTTATGATGTTGACCTCTGATTGAGAGCCCTGAAACCAGGCTGCCCGAGTTGAAATTTTCACTTTCTATCTCTATGACCTTAGGTAAGTGACTTTATCCCTCTATGCCTCTGTTTCCTTATTTGTAAACTATGGTTCAACATACAATAACCATGCAGGGTTATTATGAAAATTACATTTGTTAATAGGAGTAAATTACAGAATTGTTTCACTCTGTGAGGTGTTCCATAAATGTTAGGTCTTTCTTGTCATTTTTCTTGTTCTTTCTTTTTTCAAATTGTAAGAGAAAAGTTTATTTAGACAGTCACAGCTGTAGAAGAAATGGACTCAGGATACAAGTTTTAGCAAAAGAAGGGCCCTTGGAGTTGAGAGAGAGAGAAGGGAAGGGAAGGGAAGGGAAGGGAAGGGAAGGGAAGAGAAATGGCCTTGAGAGAGGAACAGGAAGATGAGGTTCAGGCATGCTGGTGGTGGGGAGCACCATGGTGAAAGAAAGGGGTGGGAAAGGTGAGTGGACATGCTCCATAAAGAGAGTTGACATTTGACTTGTTATCATTATTGTCATATGATAAGCATTCAATTCTCAGGTCATTGTAGATATGCAGAAAGGATGATTTGAACAAGCTGTACTCTCAAGCAGTCTTAAGAATTTTTAAGATTTCAGTATAAAAGAAATCTCTTGTATTGGAGATTATAAAGGCCATCCTAGTATTAATCTAATAAAAAGTATGTGTCCAAGGCGAGATCTCCCTCTCTAGCCCAACCTCACCCTCATTTCCCAGGTTCCACTACACAGGCACAAGATTCCTCAGAGGACCTCATGGCTCTCCAGTGCAGGCTTTGTCTATGGTGAAATGCTTTTTGACTCTCTGTAGAAAGCCTCCTTGTATGAAATATACCTTGTCCAGTAACCTGACCTAGCTGAAGTGGGATTAGTTTATTTCTGTGGGCACCTGACATTTAGAGGAAAAAATGGATAGTTCAGCTGCCATCTTTCTTCTGATGTTATAAAAATGATTAAAGTTTAGTAGTTCCTCAGTAGTGGGGGGGGACCATTTTTGGGTGGATATTCAGAGACTTGCAAATTCTAGATATTAAGCTGTAGTGCTCCCTCTTTTTCTTCTTTGTGAAGGGATGCCAGAGGATACCTTAAAAAGGACAAAGAGATAGGTTCTGAATATTTATTTTGGATCTCTGTTCTTTGTAATAAAGATATTCATCCATATTAATTCCAGGCTGTTTGTGATGTGCATATTTGGTCTCTGGCAAAATTGTGAAATCTTAAGTTTTCTTTTCCTGTCCTCGTCTTTTACAGTCTATACAATTTTTCCCCTTAGAGGGGCTCTTTCTTATACTCCTCAGACCCCACAGAGCTCACACTTATCCAATCCAGTGAGGAGCTAGGAGAGAACATGCCATTCCTGCACACTCGGGCAAAAATCACTCTCACTGCATTTAGAGTAGGGTTGCTCCCTCCTCTCCTGAGGATGTGCAGGGTAATGAGACTCTCAATGTTATTTCGTCTTTATTTCTTTCTGGGTCATGGACATGTTTTGTAAATCAAGTAAAATATAAGACCTTTATTCAAGTAAAATGCACAGATGCACATACATACATAGTGACTTTGCGCAGTTTAAGGGATTTTGCAGCAACTTTTACACACAAAATGAAAATCCTTAAAAATCCTATACAGAATCCACTCAGGAGTTCCTAAGAGAAGGCTGGGATAGGTTGGGGTCTGTCAACATCACTGCATTTCACATTCCCAACACAGAAAGCCAGCAGTAAAGATACGTCTAAAAGTGGTATTAGAATAAAAAAGTGTTATTATTGTCACTGCCTACATAGTGCCTTTTCATCAGAAGGTAATGTGAGATAAGACACACACACAATTATAATATTGTGTATTGTAACACAATCTAGAAACTATATCTTTTAAAAAAACAAAGTGGAGAAAGACATTTTAAACTGGAGATCAAGCTAAAAATCATAATATATGGCCATAGAGATTAAACCAGGATATGTTTTGCTAAGGTTTTTCCTGAGAAGTCTCTAAGTCAGAGAAGTGTAAACCTACTAAGCTTGAACTTACAGGTACACATTTTGAAGCCAGAGACATGTTTGAAATATCATGGTTTATTTGAAAATTTTATAAGATTTTATATTCTACTCTACATCGTATCTGTGGTTTCTATAAAAACAATAAAAAAGATACAAGATACTAAGAGATAATTCTTTGAAAAGATAAATAAAATTAACAAACCTCTTGCAAGAGTCACCAAGAAAATAAGAGAGAGAACCTAAATAAAGAAAATCAGAAATGAAAGAGGAGAGGCTACAACTAACACCACTAAAATGCAAAAGATCGTTAAAGAGTACTATGAACACTAATATGCCAAATAAATTGGCTGATCTAGAAAAAATACATAAGTTCCTAGAAACATAAGACCATCTAAAATAAATCACTGCCCTGGCTAGTGTAGCTCAGTGGACTGACTATTGGCCCGTGAACCAAAGTCTAGCCAGTTTGATTCCCAGTCAGGGCACATGTCTCAGACATGGGCCAGGCTCCCAGTGGGGGTGTGCGAGAGGCAACCACACATTGATATTTGTCTCCCTCTTTTTCTCCTTCCCTTCCCCTCTCTCTAAAAATCAATAAATAAAATATTTACAAAAAATAAAAAATAAACCAGGAAGAAACAGGGAATCCAAAAAGACTGATTACTAGCAGTGAAATTGAAACAGCAATCAAAACAACACAAAAAAAGCCCAGAACCAAATGACTTCACAGATAAATTCTATCAATTATTTTAAAAAATAATAACTACTCTTCCAAAATTATTCCAAAAAATTGAAGAGAAAGAAGCACTTCTAACGCTATTGTACAAGGCCAAAATTACCCTGATACCAAAACCAAAGACAATGAG
>VMDR010036157.1:0-10563 GCA_007922815.1 Macrotus californicus | reverse complement strand
CCTCTGCATGTTGTGAACTCTGTAGTATAGAGAGAACAATGATTTAAATGATTTTGCCATTCTCTTTTCCCACTTTGTATATCCTTCATGCCCATGAATTTTACAAAAGAGTTACATTAAAAGCTTTCTAGCAGTTTTGGTCTTTCAGTGCTATTTTAATTGATATAAACCTCAAAATTACAATCACTAAAATATTTGATATCTTGAGGTAAAGAAGATTTAGCACTATAATATAATTTGATAAAATACCAAATAAAATATATACAATTCTGTGTATGTGTTTGGAGGAACCTAAGACCCCAAACCTTCTAAGTAACATCAAGAGGACTGGTTTCTCAATGTAGATCCTTACATTGGAATACAGTTGTCTTCACTGGTCTTTCCTCTCCGCTCTGCCTCCTAAATATGTTGTAAACCAGGGTACAGTATTTTTCGCTTCTCACAGTTTGCATTCTGTAGGCGAGGACAAAGAGTCCCCACATCTATATCTATCTGTAGCTGAAACTTTCTCTCCAGGACTTGGGCTTGTATTTGCAGTCACTGGACTTAAGTTCTGAATACCCACAGTCACTGCACTTGAGCAAGAAACCACCAAACAAACATGGCAAATCCTTCTGGAACGTAACTTAGGCAGTTTGGGGAAGGTGCCATGTTTTATATCTGTATAAATATGTTCTTCTACAGACTAGAATCTAAAATCCAAATGAATTTTTAAATAACTAGAGACTTTAAATAAGATTATTCTTGGCTGGGGGGTTGGGTCATTAGAGGTATCTTGATAGAACAGTCTGAGAAGCTCTGCATTATGCTAAATAAATCTACTTTATAAATATGGATTAGCATTTTGGGGCAAATACTGTAGCAGAAGTAGGAGGAAGTTGAACAATTGACAAATGATGCAGTGGGTGAAGTTCATCCTCTACCAACACTGTCACCACTACTACCACCTCTCAGACCATGTCATAAACTCTTAAAGAATCTGGCTTCCTTTCTTAACCTTAGATTCATGGCTAAGTATATTGTCTTTTCTTCATCAATATGCGCTCTTCTGCATTCCATTCTTTTAAGACATTAGCATGGGTATAAAGAGATAATCATTTAATACTAAAAATAAAAATTCATATTAAGGTGGTGGTCATATAATAAAATTTTATACACCATTACTTTGCACATATCTGTCATTAGGCAGAATTCTGCTGAGCATATACATTGTGCCAGAGAATGTGCAACGTGATAAGAATGTAAAGATGAATAAATTAAAAAAACAAAAAGCCCATTCGTTCCTCCATGGAAGACAGACTTCAAAAAACAATGAAATGAATTAGAAGCTATGTTTCCACAAGGGTACATGGAGACATAAAGGTGAGTTTCATGTGAGTTGGAAGGATAAAAGTGTCAGAAAAGGCTTTTGAGAGAAGGTGACTCTAGAGGTACATCTAAGCGAGTGAGCAGGTAGAAACCATACAAACAGAGAGAGGGTTGCCTTTTAGGCAAACTGAGAACCACGAAATGACTTAGTGAGCCAAGGAAACAAAGCAACTCAGGATGAATAAAGCAAAGGATTGTAAGAGGAAGGAGAGACTCAGGCCTGACTTTGAATAGGACACTGGGTCAGCTGCCCCAAGTTACAAACATGGTAGGTGATTGTACTTCTCTGCCTTGATCTGAACATCAAAATTCAATTTTGAAATTTCTGTCTGTAATTATATTCCAAAGGGCCTCTCATAGATATTGTAAAGGGAACTCCTTTCATTTATCTTTGTCTTAGAAGTCCTACATTAGCTGGGGTGCTCCGGGATCCAATCCCAGGGGGTATATATGGAAAGAAACGGCTACAGTTAGGAAGGAGGCAGAGGAGGACCAAAGCAAGATAGAGTTTTGGCTCTGCTGTGTATTTAATGGGCAGCACTGCAGGACTTTAAGGAGAAAGGAGAGTTTTCAAAAAGTTCTCTCAGGCAACACAATAGAGGTTTGTGAGACAAATGGCAGGGGTAATATGCAGTAGTGATGTTGACAATCTGAACTAAAATGTAAACAGTGAGGATATGACTATGTGGTATCCTAAAATACTGTAAAAGACAGAATAATGCCTCCCCCAAAGATGTCCAAATCTTACTCTCTGGAAACTGTTCTTATGTTATGTTACATGGCAAAGGGACATTTAGGCTACAGATGGAACTAAGATCGTTAATCAGCTGACTTTAAAATGGGGAGACTACCCAGGTAGCGCTGATATAATCAGAGTCCTGAAAAGTGGGGGAGGCAGGAGAGTCAGCGTCAGAGTGATGGAGTATGAGCAGGGCTTGGCCTCTGTTGCTGATTTTGAAGATAGAGGAAGGGGCCACAAATCAGAGGTTAGGTGGCCTCTAAGAGCAGGAAAGTACAAGAAATAGAATTCTCTCCTAGAGATCCAGAAGAAATGTAGTCCTTCCTATGTCTAAGTTTTAGCCCAGCAAGACTTATTTTGGACTTTTGGCCTCTACAACTCTAGATAACAAATTTGTGTTGTTTTAAATTACCAAGTTTATAGTAATTTTTTATAGAAGAGGGAAAGATACAAATACCCAATTCAACCTTAGGACAAAGAAAGCCCTTGACTAAAAATCACATTGAACATTTACATTCTCTGCTAAAATGTGGGAAATGTCTTTTTACTTTTGGTCAGGTAGGTCTCATCTTTTATGTTTTTCCTAGATGGGGCATACCATATTTTGGTCTTACTGCCCATGGCTCCTTATTCTTTCTCTTCAAACACTTAAAGATCTTATAGGGATACAATAATCTGTTGATTAATCAGCTGATAACTTTTGTGTCCTTTTCTGTTCAGATAGTTAATTTAAAATCACTCAGTTTTAGGTACTTTAAAATGTAACACTGCATTAGAAGTCGTGTTACTGCCAGTGGGAGCTTTGGAGTCACTCAGACATAGATCAGGTCACAACTCCACACCTGAATGGTAGAGTGACTTTGAGCAGTTTAAAATACCTGGACCTTTTTCCTCACCTATAAAAAGAAATATAATATTGTAGGCCAGGAACCCCAGAATTACACACTCTGAGATGAGCATTGTGTGCAAGTGATTTATTAGGAAATGCTTTTGCAAAAAAAATGCATATGTTACCAGATTAAGCAAGATAGGAAAGTTATCCCATCAGGCAAAATGCTGGCTGGCATCAATTTGATCCTGCCAGGAAGAGTTGAGTATTCTAGAGGCATTAGGACTGGGCTTTTATACTCTGTAGGGCAGTTCTTGGGAGAGGTTCATTGGGAAGAAAGTTAATTCCCAGGTGGTTCTCTCTGGCTGTGGTCACTTCAAGGCAAAATGAGTCCAGGAGCCTTTGGGCAATCTTCCAAGGAGAGTCTCAGGGGATGGATGGCCTGTGAGATATAAAAGAACACAGAAGCTGGGAGTAGGATATCCAGACACAATCTAAGGGATTCAAGAGGTGGAGTGTCCCACAAGTATCTACCTCATAGAACTCTTCTAAAGATTGATTGCACTCATGCTTTTCTTTTTTTGAGCTTTTATGATGCTTAAAGTGTTTTTCTTTTGGAATAGCATGCAATATCTAGTGCCATGCTCTGCACATAGAGTGCTCAGCAATGAAATAATTCTTTCTTGACACAAGCATCAAACCCAGAAAGCGTAAAGGAGACAAAATAAAAATAATGCAAATGTGAAGGATGCCAGAATAGAAAATAACTGAATTAGTCTGAATCTAACATTTGAAAATGTTTGTAATTTTAGTTGTATTTTTCATAGATCTGGAAACTTGAACTACTTGAGAACAGAAACTGTTTGTTTTTATCTCTGAAAAGCTAGGCAAAGACAACCAACCAACCAACCAATAATATATTTATTTGATGACAATAAATCTTAGTGAAAATGTTGTTTTTACCCCTAGGAAATAATGTAAGTACCCTAAATGCATGCAATTTTTTTTCTTAAAATGTCTCCTTCTTATTATGTTCTGTTCCTCTACTGATAATTAACACCACTAATTGTGATAGCACTTTACAGTTTTAAAGTCCATTCAAGTTTAAGTGTACTTAAAATGCTTTCAAATTTTACATGGCCCTGACCAGTGTGGCTCAATTAGTTGTGTGTCACCCCACAAAGCAAAAGGCTGCTGGTTCAATTCCTGATCAGAGCACATGCCTGGGTTGTGGGTTTGGTCCCCAGTGGGAGCATGTATGAGAGGGAACAGATCAACGTTTCTCTCTCACATCAATATTTCTCTCCCTCTCTTTTCCCTTCTCATCCCCTCTCTCTAAAATAAATAAACGGATAAATAAGTAAATAAATAAATAAAATGTTTTAAAAATTTATATGATCCTTACAAAACTTTGTCATATATATTGCCACTTCCTTTTTACAAACGAGGGAACAAGCCCTGGGAGTTAAGTGACTTAGTTAAGGTTGCACAGCTAAAGATGGGATGCCAACTTCTGACTCCCAGGACAGTGCTCTACTGTTTAGCCTTGTATCATTCAAGGTCTAGTCAGGAAACATGAATCACACCATAATTGGAACAAGGGACATTTAATACAAAGAATTATTACTTAGTAAAAGGAGAGTGACTACTAAGAGAAGAGCTCACTGAAGCATATAGGAATAGCCAATTTAGAGAGCAGCCACAAACTCCATGGCGGTGGGATAGTGTCCAGTGAAGAAGTAAGTTAGAAGAACCACACCCCCACTCCCATCCCTGTCCTCTAGCCTAGAATGAGAGACAGATCTCATTGGAGATAATGTGCCTATGGCCCACTTGATGGCCAAGAATTTTGCTGAGGTGTCACAGGCTGGTCTGGCCAGCTGGGGTGCCAGTGAAACTTGCTAGGAAGCTACCCATTGGGATGCCAGCAAGGCTTACTGGGAAGCCACACACTAGGGAACTGCTCAAACTTACTGGAGGATGTGAAACACTGGTTTCTTTCACACTACTGGCCAGAAAGCCACACACTAACCACCACAACATAGAAGCAAGAAGAAAAGTACTGGAATCAAGAAGAGAAGTCCCCTTTTTATGTAGTGTCCCTCTAGCACCTTCTACTGAGTAGGCCTAATACTGTACCAACTAACAAAAAAGAAATGTTTATAGGTTCTAGTTCTAATAACACAATTCAGGACAAAGACAATGAATTAGGAGCTGAGAAGCATTCAGTTAACTGATATACACCTCAATGACTCTCCTGGGTTCTTGAGGGTAAAATGCTTTTATTCCAAACTCCTGTTCCATTTGTTTTTGTTTATCCTAATTACCCCCCAACAATGAAATTCAGATGAAATCTTTGGGGACACTATGTACTAATTGCTGGGGGTATGGGGAGAGAAACAATGCGGTAACTGAGACCAGGTCTGGAGCCAAAAAACTTGGGTCTGATTATTTGCTTTGCCATTGACTAAATTTGCAGGCTCCTCAATTTTCTCATCTGTCAAATGGAATGATAACACTACCTATCTTAATAAGATGTCAGGAGAAATTAATAATATATGGAAAGCCTATAGGAAAACATCAAGCATGTAGTTACACCCTGATAAATATTAGCATCAGCCATACATGTTAGTCTGTAATTAGTGTTTAAAAATACTTATTTAGCTCTCATTACCAACTTCCACTTAGGATTGTGTCTCATAATGCTAAAAGTCAACTTCTTTGGGTGAGGCTGGGCTATGCTAGAAAAAGTCTTGCTACTCCTGGGCATTACCTGCCACTCTGTTTTCAGATCCTGGCACTTCCCCTGGCTTAGTGAATAATTCTCATCAGTCACAGCCAACTCACTGGGGATCTGTTTTCTCAAGTGAAAAAAGACACAAGGTTAAACAAATCATCTTTGTTTCAGATCTTTTCCAGTTCTGACTAAATTTAATCCCACTTTTCCCCAAATAATGAGTTATACTTGAGAGGGAAAAGGAAGGAAATTAACATTTTAAGTGCTACCCACCTGAGTCAGGCAAGCACTTTGCATGCATTAACCTGATTTCATCCTCATCACATGCCTATCAGATTAGTACTTCTAACCCTATTAAACAAATAAGGAAACTGAGGCTCAGAAAGGTCAAGCAATATACTTAAGATCAAGCTCTTGGTAAGAAACAGAGCCTGCTTTCCAATCTGCCCTTTCTGTACCGCTTGCCTCCCACACTATCTTCATATCAGACATCAAGATTCCTAACTGAACAGTGCTTTTCATGCTTTGCTTAAAGAGACGAGTAGGTGTGCGACATTTTTTTTTTCTTAAATGTATCATTTGAAAGTAGAACAAGTGAAATTCCTTTACCAATTACAAAAATTTCTAAACCTCGCCTAACATCTCACAGGAAATTCGCGGCTGAGTGAAAATCAGCAGCCCTCTTGCATCCTTGCGTCCCTGTCCTCACCTCTCTTCCAGGCTGAAAACTTGGTGAAGGGAAAGGAGCCTGGTGGTGGGCCAGCGAGCTGAGTTCCAGCCCCGATTTGGCCGTTAGGTTCACGCTCCGAGCCTTCTTTTCCTTCTCTGTAGCCGGAGGTGCTCGGGCCAGGTCATCCTAAGGTTTCTTCCCAAGCTACAAGCCCGAGTCTGAGGGCTACCCGGGGTCCAGCGTGCCCCTGCCAGCGCCGCAGCAATTCCCGGCGAAACTCTCAATTTCCCTGGGGAGGCTACTCACCGCACCGCAAACCCCTGCACACCCCCCACCCCAACACACTACCCTGCAGCTCCTTTCTTTCCGCTCTAACAAGGAAACCTGAAGCCCCTTCCCCTCGCTCCCGGGAATCGCGTTTCACCCAACTCCATCCTGCGCTCAGTCCTCGCCGCGACCCAACGCGCGGGCTGGGCCAGTCCGCGGGAAAGGGATGCTGCTTCTCCCCCCCACCCCCCCACCCCCGCATCAGGGTACCCGGCCTGCAGTTCTCTAACTTTCCATGCCTCTGGGGGGGAATTCTGAGAACTCTGCCAAGAGTCCGACTGAAAATGCTGAAAGACTAAGTCCCCCTAAACTGCAGGCTCCGAGCCTGCCTCCCCCGGCTCCCAGCGCCCAGGCCTCTCCGCACTTCCACAGCGGGTCCCGCAGGCAGCTCTCACGGCAGGTTCCCGCGCCGGCGGCCGGGCGGCGCTCGAGCGGTAGCGCCGGCACCGCGTGAAATCCAGGTCTCGCCGTTTTGCTCCCGCCCAGCCCGCGCCTGGGCTTCAGGGCGTCCTCTCGGCGCTGCACCCTAGCTCACCGCTCGGCCGCCGTGAGACCGAGGAACGGTCCGCAATCGGCTCCCGGCAGCGCCTGCCGGCCTCCCCACGCCGGGCCTGGCCTCCCCTCCTCTCCCGCTCCCGCCTCCTCGCTCGGTCTGCCAGGCGGACCCAGCCTGCCTCTCTCTCAGCCTTCACTACCGGGTCAAGCTGGGAGGGAGGGAGCGGAGACAGCGGCTAAGCGGCCCCCAACACAGCGCGCGCGCGCCCCTCCTCCCTCAGTCGGCTCCCTCCGCCTCTGCTCTCCCTCCACCCCTCCTGCCGATACTGTACAACTAGTACACACACACCGCTCCGCCGCTGCCACTGCAGCTGCCATGGACATCAGCTAACACTCCACAGCCAGGCGCGCGCGCTCCGAGTCGCACCGCGCAGGAGTGGCCCCCGGCATCTCTACCCTCCTTCCCCACCCCCACCCCACCCGCTCACCAGCTCCGCTATTGCTCGCTCAGGCTGCCGCCGCTGCCGCCGCCGCCGCCACAGCTCTCCTCTGCTGCGGGGCCACAGCCTTGAGTGTCATTCAAGGGACAGCACAACCTCACCCAAGCTGTCCTACCTCTGCCCAGCCGTCCCTCTCATCCTTCCCCTTCCTCATCCACACTCCATCCAAAGAAGAGGGAAAGCACCGAACAGAGAGGGGAGGAAGGCAAAGTCTGCGCTTCTCACCTCTTGGCCCCCTGGCTCCTCCATCCTCATTCTCTCACCGCCAACACCCCTACCCCAGAGGAACCCCTCAGGAGCCGAGGCGACTCGCCCCACTGCCATGTCCAAAAGCTTGAAAAAGAAAAGCCACTGGACTAGCAAAGTCCATGAGAGTGTCATTGGCAGGAACCCGGAGGGCCAGCTGGGCTTTGAACTGAAGGGGGGCGCCGAGAATGGACAGTTCCCCTACCTGGGGGAAGTGAAGCCCGGCAAGGTGGCCTATGAGAGCGGCAGCAAGTTGGTGTCGGAGGAGCTGCTGCTGGAGGTGAATGAGACCCCCGTGGCGGGGCTCACCATCAGGGACGTGCTGGCCGTGATCAAACACTGCAAGGACCCCCTCCGGCTCAAGTGTGTCAAGCAAGGTGAGCGCAGCGAGGCTTTGCCGGGCGGTTGGACTGCTCCGAGCGCGGGGCAATGGGAGGGTGGGCTCGCTGTGGAAGGGGGTGTGTTTCACGGTGGTGGGGTGAGGTCGAGAGAGTAGAGACGGAGCAAGTGAGCTTTGCGGAGGATGCGAATGGGGGGGCTCAATGAAAGGGAGGACAGGTTTCGGTGTGGCGTATAACTTTGTTTGCGCAGTTTACCTTCCCCTGTGGAAGGTGCTTGGCCTTGTCTGACCTCAGAGGTGCGGGCAAGCTCCCGGGGCAAATTGAATGTGCGTCAGTGGCATCGCCTGCAGTGGATAAAGAGCTTTCAGAGAGAGAGGGAGGGACGGAGGGAGGGAGGGAGGGAGGAAAAAAGGAAGGAAGGAAAGAAAGAAGGAAAGTAGGAAAAAAGACGTAGGGAGAAAAGGAAGGAAGGAACAACTTGAGGGTGCAGCGGCATCACCAGCAGGGCGGAAAGGAGCAGAAGGTGGCGGGGAGAGAGGACAACTACGCCCTCCTCCTACCCCACCCCGTTTGGGAAGCTGGACCGTGGATGCCTTGCTCCTCAGCTGTCCCTTAAGGATCCCTGAGCCACTACTTGAGGAAGAAGAGAAGGGACCGATTGCTTTGGGCGCTTTGACCGATCTTCCTTAACTTTTTCCCTGCTTCACTCCTCTGTCCCCCCTCCCCCGCCCACGGTCGTGTCATGTGGGCACCGCGCGTCACGTGCGCACTGACTAACCCGGGCGCTCACCCCGAGCTGGCCCGCAGGAGCAGACTCTCAAAGAAGGCGCGGCACTAGGAAGGGCTTCTAGTGTTGGGGCGTGGGGAAGAAAGCAATGGTTACCCGAATACACCGTACCCAGGGATTGTCCTCTTTGAGTGAGAGTCCTCTGTCGGACTGTCCTCTTGCTTCGGATTGGGGGAAGGGGTTCCTCATGTTTCTGAAGAGGAGTTCGATGGAAGCTCGGGCTTGCCACACAGATGAGCTGCTTTTGAATTGAAGTCTGTGGTGGGGACTTAGGGAGACTAGGATCTTGCAGAGCTCGCACTAATATTCTTTGCTTGAAAGAAAATTATGGTCTTGAAAGAGGGAAGAGTGAGATAAAAGTTTCTTGAAAAAGGACAACTTTAACTAGAATAAAGTAGCGTACCTTTGTTTTCCACACTTGGTTGCATATGTTTATAGCTCACGCGCACATTTCATGTGTGGTATGTGTTTATGTGCATATTCTTATCAAGGTACAGGTTTGTTGGAGGTGTTGCATTGTTTGACCTGCCGCAAAGGTGAAACTGAGCATGTCATTGCCTGCATTTTGAACAACCACTCAATCTTACTTCAAGAAACACTCCCAGGGAGATGTTCTTCTGTATAAAACCAGTTTTAAAAGTAAACAAGTGAAAACGATGTCTCAAGCAAAATTTCTTAATTGTCATACAAGAAAATGTTTTCATTGGAGATTCTTGAGTATTAATAACTGGTGACTTGAGGAAGGCTAATGTAAACAGAGCCTTGAAGGTCAGCATTGCTCAGAGTGTGTGAAACTGAAGAGTGCGAGTTAGGTAGGAAGACAAATAGAGTAGTTTAGTATTTTTCAAGATGACATACTGGAGGCTCAAATATAGGGAGTCATGTTAACATTTGCTGTCATAATACTATTTCATAGCAGTGGATATAAATGTAAAGTTCTAGTTTGAGTCCAAGAAATCCACTACACAATTAAAGACCATGGTTTTGTTGGTAACAAGCTTGGTATTTGTAGTAGAAAGTGGCTGCAAAGTGAATGCATTGTTAAATTTGACTAATGATGGTATCCTAATGAGGGAGGTGATTGTCCTATTATGGTTTGCAATGATGACCACATTTTAATGTTGTGTTTATTCTGAGCACTACCTTTTGAGATGGACCTTGGCAAAATATAACTCTAGCAACAAGAATGTATACAGAAAATAAAGGGAGATTATTGGGTATTGTAGATAACTTCTATAAAATCCAGTGGAAAGATTTAACTTGTAAAGTGAGGATATGAAAGCTATCATTAAATGTTGAAAAGCTATCAGGTAAGAAAAGGAACTCTGACTATCCTGTGATACTCTACAGGACAAAACTAAGATGATTCTATCAGAATTTTTAAAGGATGAAGCATCTTTATCTTCATGAAGAAGATGAGGTTTATAACAGAGCTTTCTAAAAATCTTATGAATTATGAATTCATAGGACCCCCATCATTGTGCGTGTTTATGAAGAGGCCAAAGTGATCATATGCCATGGATT
>VMDR010036156.1:0-10563 GCA_007922815.1 Macrotus californicus | reverse complement strand
ATCAAGGTCATGGCATCAAAACTTTGAGGTTTATTTCAACGACTCTGGAATAGGTAATCATGTGAGTAGAATACTTTGCAGGTAATATTAGATAAGGCATTGGATCTTCTTAGTTTGTTGATTAAAATTATTAGTAGCATGTGTTTCATAATAAGGCAATAAGTTGATAACCATCAAGAGACCTAACCAAGGTAAAAAAAATAAGAACTACTTTCTAGTGACATTAGAAAAATAAGATACTTTGTCATTTTTCTTTGGATAAAAAGAAAGTCAACACATTATAGTTCTGATGAATAACATTAATTTGCATAGACTCTTTTCCCCCAAATCTGTAATTCATTTTCTAATGCCTTATGCTCAATTCTTAGACAGAGATATGGACTCTAAAACTTCTTTCTATGGCATTCGAAGAGACTGCAGTCAGAAACACTTGAGAACCCCAAAGTCCCACCCTAGCTGGTGGAAGAGGTGAGGGTGAGGAAAACAGCCCAGCAAGAGAGGTGACAAGAGTGCTGTGCAGTCAGGAGTTACACTTTCCACAGCAGCACTGGAGGAAAAACCACAACCAACCAATGAATCATCTTCTGTGGTAAATCAGACTTCCAGATAATAGGTAAGACTTTCAAGATCAGATATAGAAGGAAAACTTCAAACACAGGGCACTTGCCTTTTTAGCACTTAAGTTTCTTTTCTGTTTCAGAAATACCATGATTCAGCGAGAATAGTAACAAGACAAAACTAGCAGTGAGGTAGATGACAGAATTTGTTTAATCTTTCTAGCAACTACACAAGGTCTGTAATAATGCTCATTTATATGCAGAGAAACAGAGGCTCACAGGTTAAATAACTCCCAAGATCACAAGGTAAAAAGTGAACACAAATCCACCCCTATATTTCAGGATCACTTTGGTCAATTATCTGTCTTGGAATGGACATTAAACAATCAGAAGATTTTTCTCCCAAAAGTTAAAACAAAACAAAAACAAACAGACAAAAAAAGAGATAGCATAAGGATTGGAATACACATTGCAGAGAGGCATGGCAGCATTACACATACCATGATAGAAATTCACTTTCTAAAGCACAGTTGTGTCAACATGACTGATGGCTTGGTTTATTCACTCCAGAAAGCAGAGCATTTACTCTGGCAGTCGAAGGTGACCTGCTAGGCACAAGCACCCATCTCTAACAATATCAGAAAACTCAGGATCTTAAAAAGATAGCAAAGTTTTATTGGGAATAGCTTTTGTGCATACTTCTTAATTAACAGAAATGAACAAATAATCCCACATAAATACTCTGGGTTCTGGTCTTCCTAATGACCTTTTTCAGATTGATTTTGCTTCACTTTAGTCTCACAATTATTAGCAATAAGTTTTTTTCATTCCCAATTTAAGTCTCTTATGGTTGGTTGACTATTCTTGTTTTCTGAGTGAATTTCTAAGAGAAGTTGTTTCTTCCAGTAAGATACCCTGCAACTTTGCTTTAGCCCAATGTCAGCACTCCTTCCGCATGATGTCTTCTCTGGCTGGTTGTAGCAAAGGAGGAGATATTTCAACTTTCATGTGCAAGCGTTCCTACTAAGCTCAGTTCTGAAAATGAATTTTCACATGGAAAGACAGATGGAGACCACAGCCTTCCCTCTGCCTCTGGGTTATCCCCACACATCCCTGCAGCCCACGCCTTCAGCTGCAGCTCTGCAAGGGGCACTCCTGTTGCAAGTTCAGTATCACATGCAGTTTACTACGAATCCAAGGAAAGGCTATTGATCTCCAAAGTTATCTTGTGGATAGAAGTCTAATATTTAAATGATTGAATGGGGCTTAACAACCACTTATAAACAGTATGTGAAGACTTTATCCTTAGTTCTCTAATGAAAGGAAAGGGACTGATGATGGTATTGGGATAGGTGGGAGCAGAGTCCACTTCCCCCTGCACGTGAGTAGAACACCTAGCCCCTCTTCTGAGGAACAGAGTGAACAGCCAGTGGTATCGCAGCATACATGAAGATTGGAGACCAAAAAGTGTAGAGGACATTGAAAAATCAGATGGTAAGGACAGCACTTCAAAACAATAAGGTCCCTGGGACCAGTGAGGGGACCAGGGCGGCTGCAGCCCCAGGCCCGGCGCCTGCCACGTCTACCGCAGGATTCTTGGGATACAGGCAGGTCAACAGCTCCCTCCCCTGCCAAACAAGGTTTGAGCAGCACCAGTAGGGACCTGGATGCTTGTAGTCACAGGGGGGGAATGACGAAGTAGCAAATACACAGGAGCAGTGTGCACCCACTGAGACTGTGGATGCCAGCTGGGAAGAGTTGGGCAGTGACAGACCCAGTCCAAGTCAGTCCCTGGTCTGGTTGGAGAGTTGGGCTGTGTGAGAGGCCAGGCACTTGTCTGGAGCAGCAGGCTTGAATAGAAAGAATTTTTCAAAAAGAAAAAGAGAAAAAAGTGTCACTCAGCAAATGTTTCAGGAATTCTCTTGTAGCAGCTGTTTCACCCCCCCCCCCCCCGAGGCAGCTATGCTCTCTCTGGCAGTGGAGGCCATGCACTCACACCCGAAGTCCCAGGGACTATGTACAATCAAACCCATGTCTCAGCGGTTGCCCATTGCACCCCAGCAGCTGAGGCTGAGTGCTAACCTCTCCAGCTGTGGGGCAGAAAATGCTTGACACTGCTGCCCAAAGGACCTTGGACCTGACACCTGTGCCCTGGTAGCAGCAACAGAGGAGGCATGAGCCCACAACTGCATCAGCAGCCATGGAGGTGCCCCCACCCTGCAGGGCGACCTGGCTCTCTAAGAAGAAGGCAGAGATGCCCCCACAGTGGAGAGTTCCAGAGCTCAGGGATTCAGCAATCTCCAGAAAAACATAACTCACTTGGGAGGGGGGTGGCTGAACTACCCTGAAAGGACTCTGAGACTCCCTAGCATCTAGGACAGCAAAGAGGAAGAAGGTGGTGTGTGAGTTGCCCCTAATTGGTGCACCTCAAGGACAATGCAACTGATAGACTGAAGGCATACGCTGGGTACAGAAGGGCACTGGAGGTCTGGTAGCGAACTGAGGAACTGGGCTGGAGGCTGGGCAACTCTGAAGAGTGCAGCACAAGAAGGGAGAAAAGCAAAACCAATCCCCCTTCAGCCTGATACAGCCAGGAAGACTAGCAGAACTGGCTTGGCCAGTTTGAAGTCAGCAGGAGACTCTTTTTTTTTTAATTATTTTTTTAATTCCTTTTTCTTTTCCTTCCTTCTTTCTTTTTTTATTCCCTCTTCCTTTCTTTCCTTTTCCATTCCTTCCTCCTTCCTTCCATTTTTTTTTTTTTTAATTCCCACAAGTGAGACAATAAAACCTGGAACTCTGAAAGGACCAGAGTTAGATCCAAAGAGGAGTCATCCCAACCACTGAGAGAGTGAGACAAATTTCGCTTTGCTACTCCAGAGAACTGGAAAATTATTGTATATTTGTATTATTATTATTTTTTATTGTTCTTACATCTTTTATTTTATTAGTATTTTTGTATTTTTTTCTTTATCTTTAGTCTTCTTTTCTTGGTTTGTTAAATTGCATTGTTTGACTGGTTTCCCGTGTTCTCTCTTTCATAGTGTATTTTTAATTTTCCATCTTTCACTTCACTTGTTCCAATAGCACAGTACTCTAGGTCCTCTACTTCCTATTCTTGTTATTCATATCACATAGATCCTGACATATGATTGTTGCTCCATTACTACTGTAAATAATTGCTATTCCATACAATTGTAAATACTACACAGCACCCCTCCTGGATCTTGGCTCACTTCACTGTTTCTTGAACTGTATTACTGTTGTGGTTAACTCTATTCTCTCATACACTATACCTACTTTCTATCCTTTACTCTAACTTTACCTCATCACCTGACTTCCCACAAGTTCATTGCTTTCTAGATACAACTCACAATCCTCACCAACATAACAAGAACCTTATCTTTTTTCCACCCTTTCTAAAAAGTGGCTAATTGGGTAAAATATCATGATTAACACTATACATATCCAAAAGATCTCCTATCTCTTTTCTACAGGTTGGTTCTTTAAATAGCATAGAATATATTTTGCTGTCTTAAACCATTTTGCTTTCCGCCTCCAACAGATAACAAAAAAGAGTAGGTGGGAGCTGTGAATACCAGTATACCTACTAGAAGAGGAAACCCACCAAAAAAGGGAACACCAACAGATACCAACAGAAGAAGTTGAAGGAGGGAGTGGAAGCCACACTAACCTCTACCGAGGACCAAAGGACCAATGTGGAAATATAACTAAATGGTAGAGAAATCACCCAGAACAAACAACTGAACAAGAGCAAGAGAGAAGCTTCAAAACTTCATACACACAGAAGAATGAGCTTCAACACAACTTATCCACACCTAAAAAATAGAATATAAAACATGGTAGATGGAGTGACCCTCAGTTAACTAGCTGGAGGAAAGGACCCACCAAAGAAAGACCCAACAACAATCAAAACCCAAAGACATACACAGAGCCAACATAAATGACAGCCCAAGAACAGTGAGCTCAGGAGATCAAAGAGACAGCACCACTAAATCTCAAACGTTTTCTACCATAGAAGTTCACACCAGAAACCTGGGGAGCCAGGACAGATCAATTTAAAAAGCAGAGGCTACCAAGAAGAGTCTCACAAACAATGGGAAGACAAAGAAACAATCCTCAAATGAAAGGAAAAGAGGATGCCTCAGAAAGAATGCTAAAAAAATAGAGGCAAGTAATATCAGATATTGAGTTCAAAGCCATGGTTATCAGGAAGCTCAAAGAGCTCACAGAGAATTACCAAAAACTATAGATAAACTACAATGAACTGAATGCAAAATATATCAACATGGAAAAGGAAATACAAACTATCAACAAAGGCCAAGAGGAAATGAAGAATACAATTTCTGAACTGAAGAACGCTGTGGAAGGAATCAAAACCAGGCTCAATAAAGCAGATGATCGGATCAGTGATTTGGAGGGAACGGTAGAAAAAAACACCCAGAAAGAGTAAGAAAAGGAAAAGAGACTCAGAAAAAAGAAAAAGGGGTTAAGGAAAACGCAGTACAACACGAAATGTAATAATATCTCTATAATAGGGATACCGGAAGGAGAAGAAGAAGAAGAGAAAGGGTTAGAAAACCTGCTTGAAAAAGTAGTGATCGAAAACTTCCCAATTTTGATGACAGAAAAAGTCCCACAAATCCAGGAAACACAGAGAGTCCCAATCAAGAGGAACCCAAAGAGGCCCACTTCAAGACACATCATAATTAAAATGGCAAAATTCCAAGACAAAGAGAGAATCTTGAAGGCAGAAAGGGAGAAACCAGAATTAACATACAAGGGAGTCCCAGTAAGACTAAAAGCTGACTTCTAAATGGAAATGCTCCAAGCCAGAAGGGAATGGCAAGAAATATTCTAAGAAATGAAAACCAGAGACCTACAACCAAGACTACTTCATCCAGCAAGGCTCTCAATTAAAGTGGAAGGCCAAATAAGCAGCTTCCAGGACAAAAGAAAACTCAAAGAATATACCTCCTCCAAACCATCTCTTTAAGTGATATTAAAGGGTCTGCTTTAAAAACAGGAAAAAAAACTGTGAGAGGAACACAGGTATGAAAAAAATGGCAATGAATAACTATCTATCAATAATAACCTTAAATGTAAATGGATTAAACATCCCAATCAAAAGACACAGAATAGCTGAATGGATAAGAAAACATGACCCTCACATATGCTGCCTACAAGAGACCCACCTCAGAACAAAAGACCTTCACAGACTGAAAGTGAAGGGATGGAAACAAATGTTCAAAGCAAATGCACAGGAAAAAAAAAGCCAGGGTAGCAATACTCATATCAGACAAAACTTCTAAAAAAGGACCGTAAAAAGAAACTCAGAAGGTCACTTCATAATACTCAAGAAAAGAATCCATCAAAAAGACATAAACATTGTAAATATATATGTATCCAACATAGGAGCACCCAAAAACATAAAGAAAATCTTGGAAAACTTCAAGAAAGATATTGACAGCAACACAATTATATTAGGGGATTTTAACATCTCACTGTCAAAAATGGACAGATCTTTTGAACAAAATATCAACAAAGATATTGTGGCATTGAACAATGTCCTAGATCAAATGGACCTAACTGATGCAAAATACATATCTTTTCAAATGCACATGGAACATTTTCAAAGATAGACCACATGATAGGACACAAAACAAGCTTTAACAAATTGAAGAAAATTGAAATCATATCAGGCATTTTCTCTGACCACAAGAGACTGAAACTAGAAACCAACCTCAAGGAAAAAAACCCAAACCTCTCAGACTCATCGAGATTGAATAGCATGCTATTAAACCATGAATGGTTCAAGAATGAGATCAAGGAAGAAATCAAAGAGTTTCTGGAAACAAATGAAAATGAACTCATAACAATCCAAAACCTATGGGACATAGCAAAGGCATTCCTGAAAGGGGAATTCATAGTGATACAGGCCTACCTAAAAAAGATAGAAACATTTCAAAAAACAACCTAACCCTATGCCTAGAAGAACTTGAGGAACAACAACAAAGATAGCCCAGAGCAAGTAAAAGGAAGGAAATAGTGAAGATCAGAGCAGAATTAAGTGACATAGAGACTAAAAGCTCAATTCTAAGGGTCAATAAATCCAAGAGCTTATTCTTTGAAAAGATAAACAAAACCAACAAGCTTTTAAGCAGGCTCATCAAGAAAAAAAGAGAGAGGACCCAAATAAACACAATCAGAAATGAAAGAGGAGAGATTACAACTGATACCACAGAAATACAAAGGATTGTAAGAAATTACTATGAAGAACTATATGCCATTTGAAAACCTAGGTGAAATAAAAAATTTCTAGAAAAATATCATCTTTTAAAACTGAATGAAGAAAAGCAGAAGCCTGAAGAGACCAACAACAGTTAATGAACTTGAAGCACTAATCAAGAAGCTTCCAACACACAAAAGCCCTGGACCAGACAGTTTCTCAGGAGAATTATACAAAGATTTAAGGAACAGCTAACCCCGATCCTTCACAGATTATTCCAAAACATTCATGAAGATGGCAGAGACTCCCAAACTCTTTTTATGAAGCTAGCATCATCCTAACCCAAAAACCAGATAAAGACATAACAGAGAAAGAAAACTTCAAGCCAATATCGCTGATGAACATAGACACTAAAATCCTCAGCAAAATATTGGCAAACTGTCGTGGTCCCGTCTGGTGGCACTGCGTGTTGTGGAATGCTTGTTCTATGTCTCCAGACAAGTAACAAACAAATTCACGCAGATAAAGAAATCTGGTGGAGAAAAAGGGATGCGCGTGCACTCTCTAAGTGAGGGAGTGCTAGGGACTGCATTGCTTCTCTCTCCGAGAGAGAGAGAGGGCCCGACCCCCTCACCTGGACAGGCTTTTATTGATACTCTAGGTACATTACATCCAAGATAGTTCTCATTAACTACACATAGGTTAGCTTTGGGTAAATACCTTTTACAGATAACAAAGGAAAGAATGTTGCCTATTATTTCAAAGAGAAAGATAATTTACAAATGTAAAGGGGAGCAGGCTGAGCTGTTTATATTCATGCTTGGGAAGTCTAGCACAAGTCACAGTAAACTTCTGCTGTCTCCATCCTAGGTGAAGGAGTTTTTGCAAGAGCAAGTTTCAAAGTGACCTAGGAGCAATGCAAGCCTGATTCCCCATGAGAGACCTATTCATGAATGTTCCCTGCACACCAACATGCATCTGTCTGCTTTCAGAACCAGAACTGAGCCACTAGTTCACATTGCACATGGATAGGTTCCCTATAGCAAACCACATCCAGCAATACATTGAAAAGATCATACATCATGATCAAGTGAGACTCATTCCAGGGTTGCAAGGATGGTACAATATTTGCAAATCAATAAATGTAATACTTCACATAAACAAAATGAATGAAAAAATCACATGATCATATCCATAGATGTGGAAAAAGCATTTGATAAGGTATAACACTCATTTATGATAAAAACACGTAGCAAAGTGGGAATAGAGGGAGCATTCCTCAACATAATAAAGGCCATATATGTGAGACCTATAGCCAACATCATATTCAATGGCCAAAATCTTAGAGCTTTCCCACTAAGATCAGGAACAAGACAAAAATGCCTGCTTTCACCACTCCAATTCAACATAGTATTAGAAGTCCTAGCCACAGCAATCAGACAAGAAAAAGAAATAAAAGACATCCAAATAATAAAAGAGGAATCAAAACTATCATTGTTTGCAAATGACATAACAGTGTACATAGAAAGTTTTATACAATCCACCAAAAAACTACTGGACCTAAAAAACGAATCTGGCAAAAGAGCTATATAAAAAGTCAATATTCAGAAATCAAGGCATTTGTGTACACCAACAATGAAATATCAGAAACAGAAGTCAGGAAAAAAATCCCATTTGATAAAGCAACAAGAAAAATAAAGTACCTAGGAATAAACCTAACCAAAGTGGTAAAAGATCTGTACTCAGAAAACTATACAACACTGAAGAAAGAAATTAAGACACAAACAATTGGAATCATATATCATGTTCATGGATAGGAAGAATTAACATCATCAAAATGTCCATACTACCCAAAGCAATTTATACATTCAATACAATCCCTATTAAAGTAATAATGACATATTTCACAGATATAGAACAAAAATTTCAGAAATTTATATGGAACCATAGACCACCCTGAATAGCTGCAGCAATTTTGAGAAAGAAGAACAAAGTAGGAGGGATCACAATACCTGATATCAAACTGTACTACAAGGCCACTGTAATCAAAACAGCCTGGTACTGGCATAAGAACAGACACATAGACCATGGAACAGAACAAAGAGCCCAGAAATAAATCCAAGCCCCTATTATAAGTTAATATTTGACAAAGGGGGAAGAAGCATAAAATGGAGTAAAAATAGCCTCTTCAACAAATGGTGTTGGGAGGTTTGGACAGCTACTTGCAAAAAAATGAAACTCGATCACAAACTTACACCATATACAAAAATAAATTCAAGGTGGATAAAAGACTTAAATATATGCTGCGACATCATAAAAGTCCTAGAAGAAAACATTGGCAGGGAAATCTCAGATATTCCACCCAACAACATCTTCACTGATATGTCCCCTAAAGCAAGGGTCATAAAGGAAACAATAAACAAATGGGACCTCATCAAATTAAAAAGCTTTTGCATAGCTAAAGAAAATAGCATTAAAATGAATAGAGAACAAACTATATGGGAAAACATATTTGCCAATGATACCTCGGACAAGGGTTTGATCTCCAAAATATATAAAGAACTCATACGACTCCACTCCAGGAAGACAAAAAACTGAATTAAAAAATGGGTAGAAGACTTGAACAGACACTTCTCCAAGGAGCACATACACAGGGCCCAGAGACATATGAAAAGATGTTCAGCATCACTTGCCATAAGAGAGATGCAAATTAAAACCACCATGAGAAAGGCTATGATAAACAAATCAACAAACAAGTGTTGGAGAAGATGTGGAGAAAAGAGAACCCTAGTGTTCTGTTGGTGGGAATGCAGATTGGTGTAACCACTATGGGAAAATAGTATGAAATTTCCTCAGAAAACTAAAAATGGAACTTCCTTTTGACCCAGCAATTCCACTGTTGAGATTATATCCTAAGAGCACTGAAAGACTAATTCAAAAGAACCTATGCACCCCAATGTTCATAGCAGCACAATTTACAATAGCCAAGTGCTGGAAGCAACCTAAGTGCCCATCAGTTAATGAGTGGATCAAAAACTGTGGTACATTTGCACAATGGAATTCTACACAGCAGAGAGAAACAAGGAGCTCCTTTTCTTTGCAACAGCATGGATGGAAGTGGAGAGTATTATGCTGAGAGAAATAAGTCAGGCAGTGAGGGACAAATACAGTATGATCTCACCTTTAAGTGGAACCTAATCAACAAAACAAACAAGCAAAGAAAATATAACCAGAGACATTGAAATTAAGAACAATCTGACATTAGCCAGAAGGAAGGGGGAGGGGACAGTGGAGAAAGGGTTTTCAAGAACCACTATAAAGGACATATGGACAAAACCAAGGGGGTGGGTGGGAGGAAGTGAGTGTGGTGGGATTGGCTGGGGTGGGGAAAGTGATGAGGGGAAAATGCAGGCAACTGTAATTGAACAACAATAAAGTAATTTAAAAAAAAAGAGGAAAGGGCCTCAAGGTTGACTTATTGAGCTGAAATAACATAGACTTACTGTCTCATGTATTGCATGACAGTACCGTAGGTTAAATTGTAGCACTGTATGTGCATGTGTGTCAGCATGTGTGTGTTCCTTGTGTCAATGTGTGTGCTCCTGCACTTGCAATTCTCACCAGAAGATGGGTGTGGTAATGATGACAACTAAAGAAATATTCGTGGCAGAATTGTAATCTTCATTATGATGCCTGTATTCTTGTGAAATACAGTATATGAGTCCTTATATTTAAGCTCTGCTTATATCTACTGCAAAG
>VMDR010036155.1:0-10564 GCA_007922815.1 Macrotus californicus | reverse complement strand
TCAGTAGAAATCTTTTGACCCTTATGGCATGCCAGAAATAGTTTTAAGCACTGGGGATATAGTGATATAATACTGGGGAGGAGATGGGTATAAATGTACTCATTTATCTTTCTGGTGAGGGAAAGTCTCACTGTAAAGTTGATAGACGGAGACCTGAATGCTGAGAAAGTGCCAGCCATGTGATGATCTAAGCACCCCAGGAGAAAACAGTATGTGTTAAGATACCAATTCAGGAAGAAGTATGATCTTTTGAAGAATCAGAAAGAGTTTAGTAAGTCTAGTATGGCGGGAACCTAGTGAATGAAGGAGGATGTAATAAAGATGAGAAGCAGTTTGGGTCTCGTGGATCAGAAAGCTTTTTACTTTTGTTCTAAATGCAGTGAGAAGCCATTAGAGAGTTTTAGGCAAAGGCATGACATAATCCAACTTATGTTTTTAAAAGATAAAG
Source organism: Macrotus californicus (assembly GCA_007922815.1). Classification (NCBI taxonomy): domain Eukaryota; kingdom Metazoa; phylum Chordata; class Mammalia; order Chiroptera; family Phyllostomidae; genus Macrotus; species Macrotus californicus. The sequence goes on along the minus strand of VMDR010036155.1, from coordinate 10,116 downwards.
ACATAAAATACAAAGCAGTATGTAACAAGTGTTACGTGGTTTTAGCAAATGGAGAGGTTATAGAGGAGAACGGTACTTTACCTTGATCTGTGAAGATAGAAAGGCAATAAATGGAGGGGAAGGGTGTAGTATGGTGTGGTAGCAATAAATAATGCCTGGCTTTTAATTGAAGACTTGAGTTTGGCTTTCCCTCTTTATAGCTCCTGGCCTCTAAATAAACTTCTTAACCCTCTTTATTTTAGTTCCCTCATCTGCTTTCTCTATACCTTGGTTGGTATGAAGAGCAAGTCAAATGAAAAGTGCTTGGAAAAGTGTTTTGTAAACTGTGAAGTTCAGCATAGTATGTTTGTTTATTTAGTAAAAGACTACTGTTATGCTGAGGGCTATGGAATGATTAACCATTTGAGTCCCAGGGGGTATTGTCAGCAGCGCGATTGTGCTGCTTGGGACTCAAACGGTTAAAAAAATAGGCCTTGTTTCTCCTCCCTCCAAGAAGATGTAGTCTAGTAATAATGTGGTAAATAAAATATAAAGTCAAGTGTAAAGATCATGTAAAGTGCTATGGGATTCAAAGAAAGGAGAGCTTGCTTCTTTCTTGGAGTTGGTGGTAAGGCCTTCTGTACAAGGAAGGACTCTTGAACTAGGCCTTGAGTGATGGCTAGGACTCTAATAGGAGATGGAGGGAAGAGAATTCCTCAGTAAGTGAAACTGTGGGAGTTAATGCATGGAAAGGAGCATTAGCCAGATTCAGAACTTGATAAGGAAAGGTAGGGTAGGGCCAAACAGATCATGTAACACGTTAATACCAGGCTAAGGAGGGTGAATTACATTCAGTAGGAATACTATCAGCAGTATACTTAATGCTGCAAATATTTATTGAGTATCTGCTATTCCCATGTTTGTGGTAGGCAGGGCTATGAAGATACAGTGATCTCAGTTTAGTTGGGGAAGATAGATTATCTAATTATTACTCTAGTGAGAGATATCATCAAAAGGTGGTAGGATCAAAGAACAAGGAATATCCCCAGCTGCCTGGCTTAGTAAAGGAACACTTTATATAGAGGTGTGGTAGACCTCATGCTTTGATATGAAGTATTCCTTTGCTTAGCAGATAAAAGAAGTGAAGAGAGAAATGTGAGAGAAACATTCTAGGCTGGGCACTTTATATGTTTTGGGATGGCTGGACAAGTTTGTATGCAGTTAAAGGCTGTGGAGAATTTGGTAGAGGAATAACTGAAAGATGCAAGTGGCACTGTGGAGAGTAAATTGGAAAAGGTAGAGACTAGAGGTGGGGAACCTGGCAAAAGGATATTTTGGAAATGATGTTTTATGGTATTTGGTCTCTATACCAATTAGGCCAAGTGAGAGATGATGTAAGACACAATATGAAATAGTAGCTATGGGGATAAAGAGCCTGGAAAACTAGAGAGATGCTTAAATGTAGAATTGGCAGGACTTGTATATTAATTGATGTGGAAGAAGGGAATATAGGTACCGTGAAGAATATAGAATGACTTCTGGATTTCTATTTCCGTGGATGCCATTGCTTGAGAATAGGATATATTTAAGGAGAAATGGGTGGATTTGGAGAGGGAGCTTAATAGTTTTAACTGTATTGTGTTGAAAGTGTATGTAGGATAGTTGAGAGGGGGAAGGATGACTTGGGGTAATCAATGTTTAGGTAATAATTTAAGCCATACATAAGCATAAATTAAATTATTGTGGGAGAATTTAGTGAAGAAAAGAACCAACCTTAAAGGGCAATTAGAAACAGCCATAGAAGAAAATAATCAGGAAAAAAGTTAGTGGAAGTGGTAAGGATGTGTTTTTAAGGGTGTGGTCGACATTGTTATCACAGATATTAACATTTTTCTTTCTTCCTTTCTTCCTCCACCTCTAAAAAAGGAAAGCTAGATAGGTCTTTGGTCACCTCAGTAATTGCAGTGAGGATATGAGCTGGTTGTAATTGGAAGAAGAGGTAAAAATACAGTATCAAGTAATCATCATTTGCTTGTTTTTTTACTGCTCTATTTTATTTTTTCTTTAAATTTTTTTATTATCTATTACTTTTTCCCCCTTTGCCTTCCTCCACCCATCTCACTCCCACTTCCACAGTCAGTTCCCACACTGTTGTCCATGTCCATGGGTCATTCATGCATGCTCTTTAATTAGTCCCTTCCCCTTTTTCCATCATTATTCCCCTCCCCACTTCCCTCTAGTCACTATCAGTTGTTTCATGTTTCATGTCTGTGGTTCTGTTTCATTTGTGGGTTTATTTTGTTCATTAGATTCCTCTTATAAATGAGATTATATGGTATTTGTCTTTCACTAACTGGTTTATTTCCACTTAGCATAATATTCTCTCTAGTTCCATCTATGCTGTTGCAAAAGGTAGGAGTTCCGTCCTTCTGCTGCATAGTATTCCATTGTGTAAATGTACCACAGTTTTTTGATCCATTCATCTACTAATGGGCACTTAGGCTGCTTCTAGTACTTGACTGTTGTAAATAGTGCTACTGTGAACATAAGGGTGCATAAGTTCTTTGGATTTGGTGATTCGGGATTCTCAGAGTATATTCCCAGCAGCAAAATTATTCCTAGGTACTTTATTTTTCCTGTTGCTATAGTAAATGGTATTTTTTTCCTAGTTTCTCTTTCTGATAGTTCATTGTTGGTATACAAAAATGCCATCAATTTCTGAATATTGACTTTGTATCCTGCTATTTCGCTAAATTCACTTAAGTTGAGTAGTTTTTTTTTAACGATTTTATTTATTTATTTTTAGACAGAAGGGAAGGGAGGAAGAAAGAGAAGAGAAACATCAATGTGTAGTTGCCTCTTGTGTGCCCTCTACTGGGGAGCTGGCCTGCAATCCAAGCATGTGCCTTGAGTGGGAATCGAACTGGCAACCTTTGGTTCACACGCTGGCACCTAATCCACTGAGCCACACCAGTTAGGGTTTAGGTTGAATAGCTTTTTTGGTGGAAACTATTGGGTTTCCTATGTATACTGTCATGTTGTCTGGAAATAATGACAATTTTACTTTCTCCTTTCTACTTTGGATGCCTTTTCTTTCTTTTTCTTGTCTGATTGCTGTGGATAGAACTTCCAGTACTATGTGGAATAAGAATGATGAAAGCAGACATCCTAAGGGGAAACTTTTAGTTTTTGCCTGTTGAATATAATGTTACCTGTAGGTTTCTTGTATATGGCCTTTGCTATGTTGAGGTGTGCTCCCTCTATTCCCACTTTGCTGACTGGTTTTTGTCATAAATGGGTGCTGGATTTTATCAAATGCTTTTTTAGTATCTAATCACATGATATGATCATGTGATTTTGTCCTTTTTTGTGTTTATGTTGTGTATTATGTTTGCGAATATTGTAACATCCTTGCATCCCTGGGGTGAATCGTACTTGATCATGGTGCATTATCGATTTATCTATCTGTCGGTCTGTCTGTCTATCTATCTATCTTTTTCATGTACTGCTGAATCCGGATTGCCAATATTTTGTTTAGTAATTTAGCATCTATGTTCATCAAAGATATTGGTATATAGTTTTCTTTCTTTGTTGTGTCTTTCCCTGCTTTTGGAATTAGGATGATACTGGCCTCATAAAAAGAGTTTGGGAGCGTTCCTTCTGCTTGAATTTTGGAATAATTTGGGAAGGATAGGAGTTAGTTCTTCTTTAAATATTTGTTGAAATTCACCAGTGAAGCCATCTGGTCCGGGGCTTTTGTGTGCCAGGAGTTTTTTTATTACTGCTTCAATTTCAGTAGTTGTTATCTGTCTCTTCAGGCTTTTTGCTGCTTCTTGATTTAGTTTTGCAAGATTATATGTTTCTTGAAATTTGTCCATTTCACCCAGATTGTCCATTTTCGTGGCATATAGTTATTTATAATAATTTCTTACAATCCTTTGTATTTCTGTGGTATCAGTTGTAACTTCTCCTATTTCACTTCTGATTTTATTTGTTTGGACCCCCTCTCTTTTTCTTAATGTGTCTGGCTAGCGGTTTGTCAATTCTGTTTATCTTTTCAAAGGACTAACTCCTATATTTATTGATCCTTTGAATTTTTTAGTCTTATTTAATTCTGCTCTGATCTTATTTCCTTCCTTCTCCTTGCTCTGGGATTGTTTGTTGTTGTTCCTCTAGTTCTTTTAGATGTAGGATTAGGTTGTTTATTTGAGATTTTTCTGTCTTCTTTAGGTAGGCCTGTATTGCTATGAGCTTCCCTCTTAGGAAGCTCATTGCCTTTGCTGTGTCCTGTAGATTTTAGGTAGTTGTGTGTTCGGTTTCAGTAGTTTCCAGGTACTTTTTTATTTCTTTCTTGATCTCATTGTTAACTCATTCATTATTTAACAATGTTTTATTCAGTCTTTGTGTAGTTGAATATTTTTGAGTTTTTTCCTTAAGGTTGGTTCTAGTTCCAATTCATTGTGATTTGAGAAGATGCTTATTATGATTTCAATTTTCTTGAATTTGTTGAGGCGTGTTTTGTGTCCTACCATGTAGTCTATCTTTGAAAATGTTCTATGTGTACTTGAGAAGAATGTGTATTTGGTTCTTTGGGGTGAGAGATTCTGTATATATCAATTAAATCCATTTGATGTAGAGTGTCATTCAGTGCCACAATATCCTGTTGATTATTTGTTTGAAAGATCTGTCCATTGTTGACAGTGGGGTGTTAAAGTCTCCTATGATGACTGTGTTGCTGTTGATGTATTTTTGTAAGGCCTCCAAGAGTTTCCTTATATATTTAGGTGCTCCTACGTTGGGTACATGTATGTTTACAAGGGTTATATCCTCTTGAGGGACTACTCCCTTAAGTTTTATGTAGTGACCTTCTGATCTTCTTTCCTCTTTTTATGGCTTTTGTTTTGAAGTCTATTTTGTCTGATAGAAGTATTGCTACCCCTGCTTTTTTTCCATGTCTTTTTGCTTGGAATATTTATTTCTATCCCTTTACTTTCAACCTGTATAGATCTTATGTTCTGAAGTGGGTTTCTTGTAGACAGCATATGTTCGGGTTGTGTTTTCTTATCCATTAAGCTACTCTTTGTCTTTTGATGGGAGCATTTAAACCGTTTACATTTAAGGTTATTATTGATAGGTACTCACTCATTGCCATTAATCCATACCTGTGTTCCCCTCTCTATCTCTATCTCTATCTCTATCTCTATCTCTATCTCTATCTCTATCTCTATCTCTATCTCCTCCTTGTAGCTGTGCCTTTAGCTCTCTTGCAGTGCTGGCTTGGTGGAGATGTCTTCTTTTAGCCTTCTTTTGTCTGAGAAGCACTTTTATTTCACCTTCCATTTTAAATGAATGCTTTGCTGGATAGAGTAGTCTTGATTGTAGGTCCTTCCTTTCCATTACTGGATTATTTTGTACCAGTCTCTTCTGGTTTGTAGTGTTTCTGTTGAGAAATCAGCTGATCACATTGTCGGAGCTTCCTTGTATATTATTACTAGCAGTTCCTCCCTTGTTGAGAATTTTCTCTTTGTCTTTAAATTTTGCCATTTATCATGGTATGTCTTGGAGTGGGCCTCTTTGGGTTCATCTTGATTGGTACCCTCTGTGCTTCCAGAACTTGTGTGATTTTTTTCCCTCATCAAGTTAGGGAAGTTTTCTGTCATTATTTTTTCAAACAGGTTTTCCATCCCTTGCTCCTTTTCTTCTCTTTCTGATACTCCTATGATGTGAATGTAGTTTCGTTTAACATTGTCCTGGAGCTCCCTTAAAGTATCCTCTTTCTTTTTGAGTTGTTTTTGTTTTGTTGCTCTGACTGGGTATTTTTTTCTGTCTTGTCTTCCAGCTTGCTTATTTGGTCCCCTGCTTCTTCTAGCCTGCTTTTGATTTTTTTTCTAGTGTAATCTTCATTTCAGATACTGTATTCTTCATTTCTTCCTGGTTCTTATTCATAGTTCCCATGCCCTTTTTTTATGCTGCTGTAGTTCCCAGTAAGTTTCTTGTAGTTTCCATAAAGTTCCTTATATTTCTTACTCAGTTCCTTGAACATCCTTATAACCGTTATTTTGAATTCTATGTCTGATAGATTGCTTGCTTCAATTTCATTTAGCTCTTTTTTCTGGGAATTCCTCCTTTCCTTTTGATTGGGGGTTATTTCTTTGTTTCTCCATTTTAGGTGACTCTTTCTGTTTGTTTCCCTGTCTCACATTGCTCTGCTTTGCCTGCCTATCTTCATTGGGTTGCCTTCTATGGTAGGAGTTTTGTGGGACTTAGTGGTGCAGCCTCCTTGATCTCCTGATCTGGATGTTCTAGTGCTGCCCTTTATTCAGTTTGTGGGTTCTCTTGTTGTACTTGGAGTTTAATTATTGATGGATCATTCATTGTTGGGTTCTCCCCTCCAGCTGGCTGACTGGGAGGCACAACCCCTGCCACGTGTTGTATGCTCTTGTACAGGTGCTCCTGTTGTGAAGTATCTTCTGTACTCCTTGGATCAAAACTTCATATCAGCTAAGATTCTGTTGATTGTCCAGGTGTTTTTGTTGGAAGATCAGGTGAGAATCCAAGTTGGTTGCTGGAGCAAGCGGACTAAGCTTCCACCTGGTTGGCCACCATCTTGACCCCTTTCCCTAAAAAGACCTGGGATCCAATTGAGGGAATACAGAGAGGACTGGAGTCACATGAAGAGGGACTAGGGTTTATGTCTCTGCAGGGAGAGCTGAAGAAATAGCGACCAGGATCCTTATGCTGTGTCCCTCTCCCACACTGCAGCCACTGTCTTTCTTCTGGCCTGTTTTTAAAGATCTTAAAGACTTCAGTTATTTATTCCTTGAGGGAAAATAGCAAATGGATGATTGCAGTAGAATAGCCCAGTGTAGTGCATCACAAACTGTAATGGGGGTGTTGTTAAATGCTGATTCTTTTTCAGAAGGTCTGGGTTGAGACCTGAGATACAGCATTTCTCACAGTCTTTCAGGTGATGCTGCTGCTGCTGGTCTGTGGTCCACTCTCAAGTAAGGATCTAAAGCGTATGAGATTGATAGCACTTTAGAGGACTTAGCCTTGGATAGAAAGAGAAACAGCTCTATTTAGGTGGAATGTAAGTTGCGTTTAGGTACAGATTAAGTTTGCAGGTAGGAGCATGCCTGATAGTCTTTGTTTTCTTCACAAAACAGAAGTATGGTGATGCTAAGGAAAGACTTTAGGAATGGTGTGTGAGCTTGAAGACAGTTGTGAAGGTTTGGAATAGGTACTAAAAAAAGAAGGAAGGTAAGTGAATTTAAGACATATAATAATCACTGAACAGTGAGGATTAGTTTGGTTATGGTATCTGAAGAAATAATTGGAGCAGGAAGAGGTTAGAATGAGAAGTTCTGTTATCTTTAAGATATTAAGGAAGACTAGAGGAGAGGTGATGAAGTCTGAAATCGAACAGTGCCCTGGAGAATTGGTGTGGTAGGCTAAATATGCCCTCCTCTGAAAGATGTTTGTGTGTACCTGTGAATATGTTACCTTACATGGCAAAAGGGACTTTATAAGATGTGATTAAAATGGGGATCTTGAGATGGAGAGTTGATCCTGGATGGACACTATGTAATCACAAGGTCTTTATAAAAGGAGGCAGGAGGGTTGGAGTCAGAAAAGGCCATGTGATGACAGAGTAGAGGAGGAGAGGAAATGTGATGATGGATGCAGAGGTTGGAATGATGTGGATCTATGAGTTGGAGAGTAGACAGCCTTTAGAATTGTAAGAGGCAAGGAAACATATTTTCCCAAGAGATTGAAGAAGGAACAAAGCCCTGGTGCAATGTTGATTTTAGTCCACTGAGACTGATTTTGGACTTTTGACCTCCAGAACTATAAGATAATATATTTGTGCTATTTAAGCCACTAAATCTATCATAACTTGTTACAACAGCAATAGGAAACTTACAGAGAGGTATGGATGTAAGGGAATGTAGAGTTATAATCTACAAAATGAGACAAGTGATGGGATATGGTATGGGCACAAGGAAACTGGGAAGATTTCTAGCCTGGTTAAATGGGTGGAGGAAAGTGGTAAAATTAATAGTAGAGGCTGGCAAGGAGCAGATATTAGAGGAAGTTGTTCACTTTGCATGTATGTATGGATCAGATGGGGTGAAGGAAGATTTGAAATGAGATGAATTTAAGAGACTGCATAATATTGTTATAGTTAATAGAACCATTAAAGTACCAGTACCATGGCATACTGTTTTGATTACTATAGCTTTGTAATATAGTTTGAAATCAGGAAGTGTGTATTCTCCAGCTTGTTCTTTCTCAAGTTTAACTATTCAAGGTCTTTATGTGGTTCCATGTGAATTTTAGAATTGTATTCTTCTGTGAAAAATACCTTTGGAATTGAATATGTAGATTGCTTTGTGTAGTATGGACATTTTAATTACTATTTCTTCCAGTCCATGAGCATGGAGTATCTTTCCATTTATTTTTGTTTTTAATTTTTTTCACCTCCTTTGTTAAATTTATTCTTTTTGATGCTATTGTAAGTGAAATTCTTCTCTTAATTTCTCTCTTTAATAGTTCATTGTTACTGTATAGAAACAACTGATGTTTGTATGTTGATTATGTATCCTGCAATTTTAATGAATTGATTCACTTATTCTAACCACTTCTTGGTGTGGACTCTTTAAGGGTTTTCTGTTTGTAAGATGTGATCTGCAAACTGAAAATTTTACTTCTTTCTGATTTTGATGCCTTTTATTTCTTTTTCTTGCCTAATTGTTCTGGCTAGACTTCTATTACTGTGTTAAATACAAGTGGTAAGAGTTAGGCATCATTGTCTTGTTCCTGATCTTAAAGGAAAAGGTATCAGCTTTTCACTGTTGAGCATCATGTAAGCTGTGGGCTTGTCATATATGCCTTTGTTATCTAGAGACATATTCCCTCTATACCTAATTTGTTAGTTTTTATCATGAATGGATGTTGAATTTTGTCAAATGCTTTTTCCACATCTGTTGAGATGATCATAGAATTTTTATTCTTCATTTTGTTGATGTAGAGTATCACATTTATTGATTTACATACGTTGAACCATCTTTGCGTGGGAAGCATTTTGCCAGGTTTTCAGCAAGTTTTTGAAATGGACATAGCTGCTGTTAGTATGTAAAATAAGCAGGGTAGAAAAATTAGGCTAAAAAATACTGCATTGGATTATTACATACATAAAACATTTCTATCATCCCAGAAAGTTCCATTGGGTAGCACTGTTCTGTAATGAGGGATTGGATATTATTGTAGCAAAATTTTTAAGAATCAATGTTTGCTAATGAGGCAGAATTTCCAAAGACCTGGACTCTTTGAGGAATTTTGTGATATAGTCGAGTGAACAGTACATCATCCTTACTCGCTCTCTCTCTGAGGAACACTAACCTAATTAACAGTGAGCACTAACCATTTGTGTTTCAGGATCCTGGGTTTTATCCTGGTCCTGCTTTGTGTTGTATGAAATTGAGAAACTCTTACAAACATTAAAAGGTCTCTGAACTTCTTAAAGAGATCCTCTAACCTCTTAAAAATCTTAAAAACAAACAAGAGCTCTGACTCGGTTGGAGTGTCATCTCATACACCAATAGGTAAATTCTTGGTCAGGGCACATAGCTAGAATATAGGTTCTATCCCCAGCTGGGGTACGTATGGGAGGCAACTGACAACAGATGGATGTTGTGCTCTCACATCAGTGTTTCTGTCTGTCTCTCCCCACCTCCCTTCCTCTCTCTGAAATCAATAAAACATCCTTGGTTGAGGATTAAAAAAACAAACAAACAGGTAATATATGTATTCACTGAAGAATATACAGTATAGAAATATTAGAAAAAACATTTAAAAAATAATCTTATCTATAAAACAGGGACTTGCTAGCTATACCAGCTATTTCAGTTCTTTTAGTAGGACATCATGATATAGTTCATCAAATAGTCTTAGAGATCTCCTCTTTTACCCTAGTAACTTTGCATGGCTGAAGTATTAGATCATTAGTAAAAATGACCTAAAGTTGAGTTTTACATTTAGTTTTTAAGTGTCCAAGTTATGTTTGTTATAATAATATGCATGTAACTGAAATTTATTAGCACGTATGAAATATCTGAGAGAATACAAGTTTATTAG
>VMDR010036154.1:0-10570 GCA_007922815.1 Macrotus californicus | reverse complement strand
ACCATTCTGGAGAAACCATGACTAAGTCTAGAAAAGCCTACTAAGAAAGAATTCCATTCTGCCTTTCTTCAACCGGGAGCCTGCACTTGGGATTTTTTCTAAAACCATCATGTTGAAATGTAAAACCAATAGACATTTCATGGGCCAATATTTATGCTAAAAATAATAAAAGTAATTACCATAAGGAAGTAAAAGCACAGCTAGATGCTTTAGTACTTCATTGGTTCATTCATACAATAGGCATTTAGCCCTTACTACATGTCAAGCACTATGCTAGGAGTTGGGAATGTGTCTAGGATAATAATAGTAACTATAGCTAATAATTACTGAGTTCTGTACGACCTGTTAAGAATTGTGCTGAGTGCTTCACATGGGTTATCTCATAAAATGCTCAAATCAACCTTGTAATTAGGTGTCTTTAAAATCTTTATGTGAAGATAAGGGAAGTGAGGGTTAATGAAGTTAAACAACTTGCCCAGCAGCACATTGCTAAGAAAGACTAAAGCTGAAATACAAACCCAGTGTACTTTCTGCTTTTTGTTTACCATTGTTTCTGTATAAGGCAAGACAAGTCTCTGCCTTCATGAAACTTGTAATCTAAATTAGATTACACACTTCTTCAGACAGGTTCTTAATTTGTCTCTGCAGAGATGTGGAGTGTCTACCAGAGGAGGCTTCCCACCTTTCAGCAGGACTTAGGCTAGCCATAGGTACTCAGTTGATGAAAGTTGCTTAATGACATGGCCGCCCTTGATTTTGCTATTCACATTCATTTCCCCCATCTCCTATGTCCTTCTCCTAGTACCCTTTGCCTCGTCTTTCTCCTGCCCTCTTTCTTCTGAGTGGCCTCCCCTCCATACCTGTTAATTTTCTCTCTCCCATTTAGACAATTCCTAGACTCCCTAAATGCCACTTTTGAAGGACAACATAGAAGGAAGAGAAAATTTCACTGCAAGTGAAATGAGCTATTGATGGATGGCTTAGTAAGCCTAGGGGTCCTTCTTTAGCATTCTCTGGCATTTAAGGGACTCAGGATTCCAAAAGCACATCCACACGAGTCTGCTGTTGCTAATCTCATTTTTTTCATGATTAACAACCCAGTTCATTATGTTTTCAGCTCACATTAATCTTCTCTTCTCTGAGTTTGGTGACATTTGGAGTCATTTCCCTCTGTATTTATCCATCTGGGATCTTTAGAAAAGATAAGTGTGCAGAGAGTCATTTGCTGCTCATGCTGAAAGATGTTTGGTGCTCACTGCTATAGGAGGGCTTAAGGTTTCTCCAGTCCTGAGAGAGACTCCTCTGAAGTCAGGCATGGATTCGCTACACAAGGCAGATAGCCCCCTCCATGGAGCTTCATGGGAGCCCTCCATTTGGGATTGAGCTGCAACATAACTGCATCAGAAATCACAACAAGCAATGCTCCCCGGTCCTGACTGTCCTCTTGGAACAGATGGATTTGGGACAGAGCTGTGGAGGTAGCAGAAAGAGTTGCGAGATTAATGAGTCAGAACAAAGTCTTTGGCTTGAGTCCTTTCTTTACCACCTACACTCTATTTGACCTTGGACAAGTCACATAATCTCTCCCAGATCCTCTTGCCTCCTCTGCAAACTGGCTGCAAAGATGCCACTCCTCTCTACATGAGAAGGTTTTGAAGGTTAACTTATATTCTCATCACTGTTTTTGAGTAAGCTCATAACCTTGCTCATATGACTTGATATTTGCAATTTCTGAGGCCCCTTTGAACACTAATAATATAAGGGTAGGGCAAAAGTAGGTTTACAGTTGTTCATATGGAAAATAATATAATAAATAATAATAATGTAAGAATAAACTGTTTCACATACTTACAACTGTAAACCTACTTTTGCCCCACATTGTATTTATGACTGGAAAGAAATAATAGGCCATTGGGGAAATCTTTGAGGATCTTATTTCTTATTTCTCATCTTATATTTTAAAAAGTCTTGGAGAGGCACTGGCTAGACAGTTCCTGAGTTGGTTAGAGCATCATGCCCATACACGAAGGTTTCAGGTTGGATCTCTGGCCAGGGCACATACAAGAAGCAACCAATGAATGCATAAATAAGTGGAACAACAGATCTCTCTCTCTCCCTCTCTCTCTGTAAAAATTTGTTTAAAAATATTTTTAAAGGCTTAGAGGTATGTGTCATATTTAAAGATCTATTGGGGAAGGGATATGTTGTTTAGAAAACAGAGAGAACATCCTTTGGAAATTCAGTTAAGGGCATCCTCCCAGTTATGATGTGATCTCAGGAGGTTACAGGGGTGGGTACTCTTTTGGAGATTCTGGGCTGACAGTCCCTAGTAACATTTTGTTGTGAAGGTTGGAATGCACTCATTCATTTCTTGTTTCAAGTAAGAGAAAATATGCAAAATTGGAATGTCAGAAGCCATGACAGATACTACTCTCTCTAATCATTACCCGTGAAATATTATTGTTATTTTTCATTGTAGCCCAAATGAAGGGCTAACTTGCATTAATGCATGTTATTGTAGGGAGAAAGGTGTAGTTAAAATGTATTGCTGTAGAAGTTAGCGTGGGTTCAGGAGAAGAACCAGTAGAGACTAGAGAAATCTGGACTGTTTGCTCTAATTCTGCACAACTAAAAACAAGGCAACATAATTCAGAGATGTTTTCATTTATTGACAGTTTTCCCCCCCAGCAACTTGGATTTGAACTGGAGATTCCCATTATGCAGATAACTCCCAGTGGTGTTCATGGAAATTACCTGCGTAACCAACTCTCATGCCCACATAGAATGCCAGGTGCCTGAGAGTATTTTTAATTGCAATGTACTTCCCTTGGCAAAAGAGCTAATGTCATCTGTTTCCTTTTTCTTTAGGTATCCAAGCAAGGACAGGAATAATGAAGAGACACATGTGTTAGTGGCAGCCTTTTGAACCACGCAGGAAGGAAATCAACGGTGTGGACAGGGCTGGAACCGTTCCCATGCTTGTTTGTTGGAGTAAATGAGGAATGGGCTTGTGATTATGCTGACATTCCAGCATGAATCTGGTAGACCTGTGGTTGACCCGTTCCCTCTCCATGTGTCTCCTCCTACAAAGTTTTGTTCTTATGATACTGTGCTTTCATTCTGCCAGTATGTGTCCCAAAGGCTGTCTTTGTTCTTCCTCTGGGGGCTTAAATGTCACCTGCAGCAATGCAAATCTCAAGGAAATACCTAGAGATCTTCCTCCTGAAACAGTCTTATTGTATCTGGACTCCAATCAGATCACATCTATTCCCAATGAGATTTTTAAGGACCTCCATCAACTGAGAGTTCTCAACCTGTCCAAAAACGGCATTGAGTTTATCGATGAGCACGCCTTCAAAGGAGTAGCTGAAACTTTGCAGACTCTGGACTTGTCTGACAACCGGATTCAAAGTGTGCACAAAAATGCCTTCAATAACCTGAAGGCCAGGGCCAGAATCGCCAACAACCCCTGGCACTGCGACTGTACTCTACAGCAAGTTCTGCGGAGCATGGCGTCCAATCACGAGACGGCCCACAACGTGATCTGTAAGACTTCCGTGTTGGATGAACATGCGGGGAGACCGTTTCTCAATGCTGCCAATGATGCCGACCTTTGTAACCTCCCTAAAAAAACTACCGATTATGCCATGCTGGTCACCATGTTTGGCTGGTTCACCATGGTGATCTCATACGTGGTGTATTACGTGAGGCAGAATCAGGAGGACGCCCGCAGACACCTTGAATACTTGAAATCCCTGCCAAGCAGGCAAAAGAAAGCGGATGAACCCGATGACATTAGCACTGTGGTATAGTGTCCAAACTGACTGGCATTGAGAAAGAAATTTGTGTGCAACTGCAGTAGAATAAGTGGTTTACTTCTCCCTTCTGTTGTAAACATTTAAAACTTTGTATATCAGTTTCTTTTGAATTATGCCACTGTTGAACTTTTAACACACATGACAACATAACAAATGATTTTAGTTTAGGTGATCCACCCCTCCATTGTACCCCTGGGTGGTATATCCCTGAGTCAACTACTATCTGAACATTAGTTAGCTCCATCTCACTATTTAATAATGAAATTTATTTTTTTAATTTAAAACCAAATAAAAGCTTAACTTTGAACCATGGAAAACAGAGTGACTTATTGGCCAAGAAAACAGTATAGTTATTCCACTTGTATAGGAAAGGGAAACAGACAACACTGGTGAACCTAAAGAGCTGTCATAGTGAAAGATGTGTTATTAAACCCTACTGTACACTGGGGAGCCATAGCCAACTTATTTAGTAAGTAAAGTATCTGTCAGACTTTAGAATACGGAGCCTTGGTAAACCCAGGTGATAACACACAGTGCGGTGTCCTGCAGAGGCTTAGTCCATTGGGATGCCTCTAAATGTTGGTTATCTAAAAGTTGGCGTGTATAGCAATAAAAAGACATGACTTCTACTTTTTTCTAGGAACACAGAAAAGAAAAAGGCAACCCATATTCTGTGCCCAACATTACCTTCTAGGGGACAGGGGTGTGTGACCAACACAGAAATAGCCGTGCTAAAAAGGAAGGTCCTAATAGTCACATAGCATCAGCTGTGTGCAAGCACTGTGTAAGGCATTTTTATACTAGTGTGTCTCTAAGCCCTCACTGCAACAGGAATAGTGACATCTGTACCCCATTTACATAAGAGGAAACTCTGGGTAAAAGAGGTTCAATGACCTGCCAGGTAGAAAGCATCAGAACTTACCCAAGTCTTCCTCTCTCCAAAGATTGAGGTCTTCTCTTTATGTTCCTACTGGGTTGGTTTAAAGAGGTATAATCTGTGTATTTAAAAATGCACCCATATTAAGTGTACAATAAGTTTTAACACATGTATACACCTCAAGATATCATGTCCCTGATATTGTTCAGAAATAGAGGAAAGCTCATTTAGTTCTTAAAGTAGGGAATTGTAGGGGCTGGGGGAGGCATTAAAGTGCCATTACAGTTAATCCTTGAAATTTGGGTGGGATCTCATCAGATGGTGATATAGCCAAGGAAGGTGGAGGAAGCAGAGGGGAGCAAAGGGACAAAAGTGCAGGGAGGTATTTGAGATGAAGGAGTCTATGTAGGGGTGAAGTGAGAGACAAATTGGAGCCATACCACGGGGATCTCGGTTCCAGACACAGGAATAAGAGTCACTGATGGCATGTATGGAACACTTACTATGCCCCAAGTACTTTTTTGAGATTGTCTTAATCTTCACAATTACCCAAGGAGACAGCCTTTTGTGAGTGAGGAACCAGACACAGGAGGTTAAGTAACGAATTCAAGGCCCTAGAGCTTATAGTACACAAAGCAGGTAAGGAAACCCCATCATTCCACTCCGGAACCTATCGTCTTCTCAGCCCTGAACTGTTACTTTACTGTCATCAACTTTACTACAAAAAGTTGCTGGTTTCCCAGACCTAGAGGTTTATAGACTCCTAAGTGATGGTTTCATTTAAAAATACCAGGAAAAATAGCCCTTTGTGGGCTTACGTAGGAAGGAGGCATCCTTTGCCATTTTGACCCACATTGCCACCTACAGTCCATATCAGGTTACCTTTGGGCTTCCCGGAATCACATTTCTGCCCTCAGAAGGCACTACAGTTTTTAAACATACCAGTTGTCTCTATAAGGGTTGCCAGCATGGACCATGAGGGTCAGCCAATCCAAGACCTGTTAGGTCATTCACAGCAATGTGGCCACTCTACATTGGCGCTCACACCCCAAGGCATGGGCTTTTCTTGCCCACCCTGGTCTTTCTAAAAAGTGTACAGCTTACTCTGAAGACTGAGATGTGAAATTCAGGATATGGGCGCCAGAGCTCCTGCATCCCAGTGAGAAGAGAGCTGGACTGTCTGCATTTGCTAACTGGATTTAAAGGCCTGTGGATGAATCTAGAGCTTTGCTGAAGATTTAACGCCCCCTGGAGGACATTATTATAATAGAGCTCTGTAAGTGCTGCCGTAAAAAGATGCCTACCTTAATCCAGCCCCCGCTTTTTCCCCCTAAAGAATAGGAAAATCAAGCTTTTGCTAAGATAACCCTTTAAATTTTTAAATAAATTGCATCTATTTGAGTGTGTGAGTCACATTCATTTTAGAAAAGCTTTCACAAATTGCATAATCCATTCCAGGTTGCTCCTCTAAACTTTTACTAATAAGAGCTTATTTTGCTAATGACCAATTAGTCAAGTGTAAGTATTATATATAGGAAAAACCTCTGAGGAGTGTTATAGCATAGTCATATTCTTGCTCAGATGTGGCACAGTTAAATTCCCACGTTTTAGTTTGTAATTCTCTGCATACATAGAGTTAAGAGGTGCCTCCTAGGTTAAAAATCATCCCCTTGCTTGATTTTTATATGTAGATTTTTAGTTAACAGTGCCATAAGTGCAACTGCTTTTTCAAAAATAATAAGATTCATTTCACTGTTTAGTGAAATTTATTTTTTTAATTTAAAACCAATTGAAGGAGAAAATTTTTTATTTCTTGAATAAATAACAAGCTATAGGACTCCTTCATGGCCACAATGAAGGGAAATGCTCTTCCCATCAGCTGGTACAGACGCTGCACCCCAGAGCACCACCAGCTCGTGAGGCCAGCCAGTGGGGACAGCTTACAGAGGTTCATGGCCGTACAGAAAAAGGCCCCATGTGGATGCTCTGATTTTGATCCCAACACGCTTCTTAATTTTTCAAACCTCTGCAGGTGTTTGTATACATAGAGAGCTGCCTATTTTAGGACTGAGGTTTTCAAAATTAACTCTAATCTCCTTATCTAAGGCACATACCTCCTTTCTAAATATTTTAAGTAGCAGCTTCTTTGCTCAACCTTCTCCTTTCGCATCACCACCTCAACCTTTTAAATGAAAAAAAATACCTGGGGATTTCAATCTAATCACTGACAATGTGCTAATCTCTGAAGCAAGGGAAATCATAAAACATGCCAACCCAACTGGAACATTTTTAAGAAAGGAATAAAAAGTTATGTAATGGAAGATTTAACTTTCAAGAACACACTGGCAAACTGTAACGCACTGATATACGAATTCTGCCAGGTACACGCTGTTCTTTTTCATGTCCTCCTCTGATTACTCACAATAATTCTTGTTCTGACATCAACAAGCATAAGGCAGTCTGGGATGTGGGTAGGTTTTCCTTATTGGCTCGAGACTTTCAATTCATACAGTAAGTTCTCTCATGTATCTGGCACATTTAGAGAAAGAAAAAGTATGCTTAGCTAAGCGTTCAGGGTACCAGAGATAGGCAAAGTCTTGACATTTCAGGATTGGAAGAATCCTAGAGCTATATCTCTCCCACTGATTTTATAGGTGTTGACATTGAAACCCTTGCAGTCTTGGGGACTGACACTCCTGACTCCAATATTCCCCATCCAGTGTCCCTGCCAATAAACTGTTTCCCAATCTTCAAAGAAACAGATCAGTATAATAATATACACCATGAAAATGCCACTGGCTGCTGGCAGTCATTTCTTTGTGAGTTCAGAAGACATTTAAGGTTCCTACATTGTCACAGAGTTGTAATAAAGAATATCCACAATTCTTAAAAGCTTCTTATTTCTTCCAGATACAATGAGAGAATCTGTTTCCTTTCACAAATAGTCTCGGATAACAAGCTCAATGTTATGTGTGAGCTGGTTTTCCAGGGGGACATAGAGAAGATGATCTTGGTGCAACTTCCGGGGAAGGAAGCATTGATTAGCACCTGTTACCTGGAATAGCAAAATAAACCCTGAGTGGTCAAGTGCAGCTCTGCTGGCAGGTGGGGAGTGAGTGCCCTGAAACAAGCTTCTTCTCCATTTCCAGAGGTCTTGTCAATCTGGCTTCCCACAGCGGTACCACTGACTCATCACATTGGCTGGGTCTGACCCAGACAAAGCAAACCAGAGGCAAACTGATTTACAACACATTTGGAAGTGCTCTCCTCAGCCCTCTCCCAAAGCCAGATAGGTGAATCAGAATTTAAGGAAAAGGAAGACCTGAATTCTTCATGCTCCATTTGCCCATACTCATTATACGGATGGTCACAAATGGCCAAACAAACTAGTGGGTCACAGAGACATAGCAGGGGAGACTTCTCAAGGTCCAAGACCTTTTCCTTGCAGCCCAGGGAAGAACAGAGATGACAGCAAATGGAAATCCACTTGTATTTATGGCTCTAACTCCTTCAACATTGAAAGAACCAGAGCTAGTGTGAGTCACTTAAGAAGTGTGTGTGTGTGTGTGTGTGTGTGTGTTTGTGTCCATGTGCACCTGGGACTAACATGGAGAACTGGGTCCTGAGAGTAGCAGGAAAAGAGATAGTAAGAACACTGAAAACAAAATCTGCTTGTCAGTAGTTTGGTTTAGGGAAGGTCCAGATTTCAAGTTCCTAGGGAAATTATTGATGTACTTTCAAGGCTGTCTCCAAGTTCAGTGAAAACATTTATGCCTCTTACTAGCCACAACTGAGTTGATCAAGTCTGTGAGCTATGCTCCTTCTTTGGCTGATAAATGTTCCAAATTTTGCTCATTATTTTAAAAAGGTATCAGTGTATTTACTTTGCTTGCCTGTGGACACATGAGCATCCAACTGGCAAAAGTTTTCCAGATCTGACCTTAAAAGCTAGGCTGCAAAAGGATACATTGTGGGTCTCTCTCAGGTTGGGACCAGCATTCTATTTTTTGCTTCAATGTTTCATTTATATTTTATTCTCAGAGAAGAGTTTGTAAAATAGAAGGCAATCTGAAATCTGGGTGTTGGTTTTAAGATTAACAAGCCAGCTGTTGAGCTAATGACATTGATTGCTGAATAGATATTTTAAAAAATGGTCCATAGGAAGTAGGATGGGGCTACTCCAGCTTCCTTAGGGTTGTCCACATTTCTTCAGTAAGAAAAATATATGTGGGATGCTGGTTCACTCTCCAAGTCTTTCAACCTCACAGTCTTGCCAATTCCCTGTCTCTGAGGAGCAAGCTGCAGTAACAAGAGGAGAATATGAAATGAGAAAGGAAGAACAAGAACTTGGGAAAGTGCTACCTGGAAGCAAGGCATTAGGGGAACAAACAGGACTGACTTAAACTGACACTTTCAGCCCTTCACCATTGACAAGATCTATCTTCACATTGATACATAAACTGAAGCAGTCCTATGTATAAATCCCAGATAAAGAACCTTTCACAAACCAAAGGAACTTTTGTCAAATAATTTCACCTCTCCCTAACCAAAGTTATCATTTACTTGGCACAGTGTTCCTTCCATCTGTTCCTACCTTCTCTGATTCTCACAGAAGTTCTGCCAAGTGGGCGTCCTCATGGTTCCCATTTTATAGATGAGAAAACTAAGACCCAGCAGATATTCTGCCCAAGATCACACAGCTGATGTGCAATAGTGGAGCCAGATCCAGCTACTTGCAAAGTCATTTTTTCCACCTAAGTCACACTTCCTAGTTATGCATCATCCTTTAGTCTTGTGAAGTCTCATTTTAAGGCCTATGATAATAAATGGAGAAGGACAGGACAAGACATTTTTCTTAATTTGCTCAACAGAGAAATGAGGTTCAAAGGGAAAAAGCAATAGCTTACTCAGCCAGTTAGCAGAGCCTGGTATTTGGGGACCACAATGGTTCATCCTCTCTTCACATCCACCTCTCTGTGTCCAGCCCTGAAATCTCACGTGTACAGGCAGTAAACCATGCTCCTGGAAAGGGCAGACATGAATAGAGGCCTCAAGGAAACAATGTCCTTGGTTCCTCTGTTGGTCCTGGGATGGTGGTGAGGGTGGCGGTCAATGCATTGCTTTGTGGTAGCTACATCTACCCTCACTCCCACAACTGCATGTTAACCAGCCATATTCCAATTGATACCCCTGCATGCATTTACATGAGGACTCTCTCTGGCCAGCACAGCACACTTTGCCACTTACAAAGAAAGCTGAAGATGCTAGGTGGTTGCCAACCTCTGGGAGCAGCCCTCAAGTGATGACTACCGGGGACTTGGTATGTAAATACCCTGTTCCTTTGCTCCTGAAAGCACGCATCCTACTCTGTGTTACAGAGTTTCCCCAGCATGATGAAGCTCCACTTGCCCATCATGGTAACGGGCTTGGTGGGACACTATTTTGGGGGCCTTTCCTTTCTTGTCTCATTTCTACATTAACGTATTAGTATCTCCTCCATCCCCCAAATAAACTCTTTACACTCTAAATCCTTGTCTCAGTGCCTGCTAATTGGAAGAACCCAAACTACAATACCTGAGGATACCCTGTATCAATGCTTTCCATGCCTGGCTAGTGATCTGACAGCCTGAGACAGTTTTTGAAAGATAAGTACCTATGCCTTACCCAGGCCTACTGAACTGGAGCCCCTGGAGGTTGGGCTCAGGCCTCTGCGTGCTCTGTTGGCTCCTCCCTTCCCTGGAGATCTAGGGTGATCAGTAGTCAGATCAGTCAGTGACCACTGACCAGTAGGATATCCTGTACTGAGAATTTCTTCTCAAATATGGTCCTTGATGAAATTTAGCTACCTTAAAAAATAAACTGCTGTCCCATCATG
>VMDR010036153.1:0-10565 GCA_007922815.1 Macrotus californicus | reverse complement strand
CAGGCTCCAGGTCTCATTGGCCCTCCATGATATGTTTGGGATCACCATGGAAACCCGGGCTCCACACTCCACCTCTGCTCAAGGGTCTCTCATCTCAGGCCCACCTTGTCCTTTACAGCAGCTCCATGGGACCACATGCACCAGAATCTGCAGGGCAGGTGTCACCAGTCGCACCCAGACCTACTTGGCGAGGGTTCTGAGGCTACTAGAGAGCTCTAGTAAATTCTCAGACCCATTAGGGTAAAGGGACTAACGTGCCTGGAATTAAGAAGCCAGTGTGGAGCCTGGGCCCCAGGCCTACTGCGCACCATTCTCTCTCCAAGTACCCACCCCAGGCCAGGCCTGGGATGTGCATGAGGCACATGCATAAGAAAGGGAGGTCTCAGCCAGACTCCACGCCACAGGTTAGAGGGCCACCTAGGAAAGGGCGCCCTCCCCAGGATTCAATTCAGGGTCCCTCTGGGTGCTAGAGAGCTAGGATTCTCCAAGGGAGAGCTGGCACCTTAAAAACCACCCTTCTGAGTCCACTTCCAGGTGGCCTTCTTAAGACCCAGTCCATTCCCACTGGGAGCCACCCTCTCTCTGTAAAGGACAGATGGATACTTGCTTGTTTCTCACCCTACAAAGCCTGGCGGTGTTATCTATTCTTTCTAGCTTAAATGTCTTCTTCCTCTTTCAACCAAAATGCAAACTCCTCAAAGATACACACAGTTGATGCTTCTAGAGTCCAAGCCAAGTGCCACTTTTGGCCCTTCGTCCTCATTGCTGCTTTATTGAGTTCTCCCTTCTTGCCAGTCACACTCAGACTGTCTGTCCCCTATGGGACAGTATTTCTTGGATAATACCCTTAATAACAGTACCTTTGCAAAGCTCAGGAGAATTCACCTGTTGGTACAGTGGGAAGATGCAACTTTATCCTGATGATTCAATAAAATAAAGCCTTGGCTCAATTACTTGTCACTATGTGGTAAATAACCTTCCTACTTACACATGAGCAAACTGAGACTCAGGGACATTGAGTGGCTTATCCCGAGGGGTCCCTGCTGGAGATGGAGCTAGCAATCTGTCTGACCCAGAAGCCCTTCCCCTTATACCTTTCCATATTGCATTTCTGAGTCACAAATTTATTACCTGTTAAATGAGGTTAATGTGTCCCTGATAAGTGGGATTAAATTTATGCACAAGTGAATGCCCAAGCACACGGCTGGACAAAGAAATGTGAGCTCCCTTTCCTCCACTGTGTAGAATATTTCGGACAAATCCTTTTGATGTGGCCTGAGTATGGGCAATGGAGCCACATCCATCCCCACCCTTGTTACACTTCAGTTTAATATTTAACACCCTACACAGGCCCCATTTACCCTCAATGAACATTCACTAAGTGTAGGAGCATGGCTCCACAGTGCCCCAAATTCCAGTCATTTACATTCTATTTACTCATATTTGGGGTGAGAGGAATCAGAAGATCCTAGGGGAGCCCTGACTGGTGTGGCTAAGCATACTGAGCACCAGCCTGTGAATGAAAAATTCCCTGGTTCGATTCCTGGTCAGGGCACATGTCCGAGTTGCGGTCCAGTTCCCCAGTTGGGAGTGTGCGAGAGGCAACCTATTGATGTTTCTCTCGCACATGGATGTTTCTCTCCCTCCCTTTCTCCCTCCCTTCTTCTGTCTCTAATAATAAATAAAAAAAATAAAATAAAAAAGAAGATCCCAGGGGAAAAATCAAGGCAGCTGGGTGATGGAGGGAGACATGCGGAGGCTCAGGACAGCCAGTCATTTGGCAGCTGGTAAAGCGCTGTTTTAGGTGGACTGAGTGTTGAGGGGACTTCTCCTTCCCAAGGAGGTGGGTGTCCATTTCCAAGGCTTCCACAGCAGAATATCCAGAGTTGCTGAGTTAGTTACAATTCCAAAGCCCACCTCTGCCCACCAGGAAAAGCCCAAGGTCCCAGCTCTACCTGGATCCCCCTTCTCGCCCCGGGGGCCCTCTCTTCCATCTCGTCCATCACGACCAGGCTGGCCATTCTCCACAGGGCTACACATGACTAGGGTGCAGGCACTGGGCACTGTTTTCTGGGAATAGGTCTTTACTTCTGTTCCCAGTGACGTTGGAGGTTGAGTGAGCAGGATCAGCATGGAGAAGAGGAGAAGAGACATGGCCTAGGCAGATGGACAGGAAGAAAAAGGACTTGCTCTCAGTTCTAGAACATGGGTGAGTGCTTAGCACAGCTCCTAGAGGTCAGGGGAGATACATCTGCTATCTCCTCTCCCCTTCTGTGGGATCAGGAGCAGCAGGATTCCCAAAGCAGTTTAGGACAAGTGGGCACACAGCCTGGCCTGCGGGGGGGGGGGGGGGGGCATGGTCACCTAGCTGAAACTCAGGCATGGGTTCACAGCAGCATCTACCTCTTCTCAGATGTCCCATTTTGTCCCTTTTAGTGACCAACTTTCCTTGGTCACTGCCATCAGCAGTGGCAGTGGCTAGGATGCAGAACTCCTCACTGAGGCCATCTGTCACATCAGGAAGGATCCATCAGGTGCCTTTGGGCAGGACCTTTCCCCTCAACCTCCTTCTCCCTGTCTGTATCATTACGTTGGTTGGCTTGGCTCTGAAAAGGCAAGTCGGTTTCCTGCCACTTGTGGCCTTGGATGGACTAGCACTGGCAATCTGCAGTGTGGGTTTGAAAGGAGCTAAAGTCCTCAACCACTTAGCCAGAGTACTTAGTGACACTTGTCCTGAGCATAACATGGGTACATGGCTGCATGTTCACCAGGTGACTGGGCCATTCCTGGACTAGACCCTGTCTCCAGGAAGAAAGTTCCAGATGGATCCAGACAAAAGTTCTCAGAGGTACTATATTAGCAGCTAGAGAGATCCTGGGACACCTGGAGTCCTGCTCAGTCTACCTGAGATGACTTGGAAGAGGGGTCTCAGGGACGAGGGGCATATGAGATGAGATCAGTCAGGGACAGGGTAGTTTTAGGGCAGCAAAGAACCAATGTCCAGAAGGATGTCCAGTTACCATGTGACCTCTCATGGGACTTGGGAGCTAAGATTTGCTTTCTGGGCAAATCTCCCACTGAGCAAAGGAAGCAGAGTAGGGGCAGAAGAGTGTTCCTTATTCCCCCACCCTGTCCCTGTCTCACACCCACACCCACACCTCCTAGACCAGAACAACTACTGCCTTCCTCAACACCAGTGAAACGGGACCACCCCTGATGGGCAGGGGGATACTCACTCAGCACAGGGAAAACAACATGAGAGGCAAGGACAGACACACTCACCATGGCTTCCTCTGGGACTCCAGGATCTCCAAGGAAACCAGCCTTTCCTTGGCAGGCACTGGCTGTTTATGCTGCCCTGCACCCCCAGCTGCCCAGCCCTACTCTTCGAGAACTCTTTAAGAAGGGGTGGTTTTCTTTCTTGTTACTCATTCACTCGACCCCCACCTGGGTTCTGGAAACCTGCCACTGACTTTCCTAACACTGTACACATATCACCTTAGGGTGTACAAAGCACCCTCAGTCCATAATCCCACCTGCACCACACTGCAGTCCTGTGAGCTAAGTCTTATCCTCAGGTTCTGGTTTTTATAGATATCCAGGAATACGAGGTCCAGAGAAAACCAGCAAGTTGCACAATGACTTAACTATTAACTATTTACTACCAATACTCCATAACTATTCCAAGAGCAACCTGCATCTGCAGATTTCAAGAGCCAGGACCTGCTGCACCCACTTCTCTTCATCCTTCGCCTCAACATTACTATCCAGATACTGGGAAAGAGCTGGGAGCTTCTTGGCATTTCCAGACTGGGGTTGGGCAGGTGAGGGGTTGCAGAGGCAGCAGCAGCCTGTAAGGACAGTGGCTGGGGAGCTGTCACCTGGCAGGGGTCACTCTTTTGCTTCCTGCTCTAGTTATTGGAGAGCCCCTCACATGGCTTTTGTGGGATGGCCTTCTCTTAACTTTCTTCCCCTCATCTCCCCACTTTCTTAGCTCGGCTTTCCCTGGGCATTGCTCTAGTAACCAGTTTGGAGTCCTGAGCTGCTGAGACACTACTGCAGCCATCCCCAGTGAACTTTAACTTCCAGTGTCTGAGGGGCAGTTGTCTGTCCTACTGCTGTTTCTATCATCTCTGCTTCCTACTAGATCCCTAGGACTTTATCTCTTACATCAGTCCTGTGCCTAGGGCCACACACCAGCAGCCCCATGTCCCCAATCCTCCCTTTTGGCCACCCCATGGGTGGTGCTGACTTGTTCCTGCTTTTGATGCTTCTGTGGCATCTCCTTACACGAATCTACAATGCCAGGTTTCCTCAGCTGGTAGGAAAAGGTCTTTTGCTTTCCACATTGTGATTGTTGAAGCAGGATCCCACAGTAGAGTCACATGTGGCCCAAGTGGTGAAGCTCTTTCATCACTAACACACAGCCCTCTCCATCGAGGCTGTTCAGGTGCCTGCCGGAGATCTAGACCCACATGGAGGCTGCACTGAACTGTTGCTCTTCTGCCCCACAAGGCCTGCTTGTCACACCTTATCCTGACAGTTCAACAAACTCCTATTCATGGTAACATATTTCAGAAGCCTTATATTTTATCACTCATTGCAAGTTGGTTTCTATTAATTGCTACTTCCTAACCTGTTGAATACTTCCCTTACAATGCCCCGGGATCCCATTATACAGCACAGAAAATAATGTTTCCTTTGTCTAACTCCACATTGCAACAGAGTCTAGTTTTATTGATGATCCAACCCAGACACTCCTGTTTCAATTACAATCTTTGCTTTCCTTAGTCACAGACACGGATGAGAAGAATCAGATCTTAAGTGATGATCACAATGGCTTTCATACAGAGAAGCACTGGGCCAACCTATCTTCCCAAGATGAGGTCTAGGATGATGACTTGGCTTCTTTGGGTGCTGGCTGCTGATGCCATACTGCAGCCTCTGCAATACCTGCAGCCCCTAATGGACTTCATTAGCTGCACTTCTTTCTGTCAGAGCTAAGATATTTGGTTTGCCAGCTGCTTGCCCACATCACTGCTGAAACTGCCAGCTCAGCAGGCCCATTACATTTCTTATCACTGCCAGCCCATAAGGCAGCGATTTTCCACCAGTGTGCCACAAGAGTTCTTTAAACATGTGATATACCTAACTATTTTGTCAGGGGCATTGACCTCTTTTCCCTTAGACTGTCAAATAAAAAAATGACGAGTCAACATAAAAATAGCCATCCAGTGTGAATGAATCAAAATTATACGTATTTTTATTCGATCAGCAAAAAATATACTTTATGGTGTCGCACAGAATTTTAATAATTAGTTCATGTGTGCTGGTTACTGAGATGAAAAAGGTTGAAAATCACTGACCTAAGAACTTTGAACACAGACATTCAAGACAATAGTTCCAGCTCCTCACCTTAGCCTGATCTGCTATTGTTTGTCCTCAGCTCCTGGCTCCAGACACTTGGCCCCAGACCTGGACTTCAATTCTTGCCCCATGGGTGCCACAGTGTTGTTGTTCTCCGGTACTCTCCTTGACGTTGGACCCTGATTCTTCTATGTTTCTGGCTTGATACCTCTCTCTGACTTCTAAGCTTATCCTATTTTCTTGGAGACTTTCTGGTCTTCATTCATGGCATGGACAATAAACCTGATACACACTCCATACCTTCACTTGACTGGAGCTGGGCCAGCACACCCTAGCTGTGTGTACAGTGACGGGGGAAGGAAGCAGGAATACATGTGTGCATGATGGGAACCTGTCCGGCCCTTGGAGATTGAGACATCTCAGCCTTCTTATTCTGAAACCAAAAACAATTGCATTAACACTTATTTATCTATTCTTTTTTACTTCCCTTGAAGTAAATCCCATTGAACTGCATGCTTGACTACCCCTTTCTTATCCCCCTTCCATGCAAGAGCCCCCAACGATTCCAGTTCAAGATGACCATGCCCACACTTTCAGTCATCCTACACTATCTCCTTTTGTGACTTGTGTTCTCATGTTCTTTCCCTGTCCTCTCAATGAGACTGTGAAGTGGTGCTTAAACTACTTTATTTGCTTATGATGAACATACAGAAAGCTGTACAGATTTAATATACAACTTGATGAACTTGGAACAGGCACACACCTGTGAAACCATCAGGGCTGTAAACTTATCCATCATCTTTTGAAGTTTCCTCCTGTCCCTTTTTTTTTTATTTTTATGTATTTATGGTAAGAGCACTTAATCTAAGATTTATCTTCTTAGCAGATTTTTAACTGTCAAACAGGATATTGACACCTATAAGCCTTATGTTGCACAACAGATCTTCAGAACTCACCTGCCTTGCCCAACTGAAACCTTGAACCCTTTCGCCAGTACCTCTGTGCTTCCTCCTCCACCCAGTTCCAGGAACAGCTGCCCTACTCTTCGGTTTAATTTGTTTGACTGTTACAGATTCATCATAATAGTGGGATCAGGAAGCATTTGCCCTTCTGTGTCTGGCTTATTTAATTTAGCATTATGTCCTCCAGCTCCACCCATGTTGTTGTAAACGGCAGAATTGACTTCCCTTTGTAAAACTGAGTAATCTTCCATTGTATATATATAACTCATTTTTCTTTGCTTATCCAGGTTTATTGAAATAATGCAAAATTGACAAATATAACATATTTAAAGTCTAGAATGTGATCACTCAATATATACATTGTGAAAGGATTCCCATAATCAAGTTAATTATCACACGGTAACCGTTTTGAATTCATGAGAATTCTTAGGATCTACTCTCAGCAAATTTTTCAGCTAGTCCTTGCAGGTGTGACTCAGTTGATTGGAGTGTTGCCCTGTAACCAAAGGGCTGCAGGTTTGATTCCTGCTCAGGGCACATACCTAGGCTGCAGGTTGATCCCTGGTCTAGGTACGTATGGGAAGCAACCGACTGATGTTTCTCTCTCACATCGATATTTCTCTCTTTCCCTTCCTTTCTCCATTCCACTCTCTGAAAAAGCAATGAAAAAAAAAGTCCGTGAGTAAGGATTTAAAAATAGAAAATGAAATAAAATGTTCAGTCATACACGTATTATTGATACCATGTAAGGTTTGTTTTTCTCTCTTTGGCTTATTTCATTTAGCCTAGTGCCCTCCAGGTTCCTCCATGTTGTCACAAATGGCAGGATTTCTTTCTTTTATGTCTGTATAATATTGCATATAATATTGCATATATATGTATATACATGTGTATATGTATAATATATAACATTTTCTTTATCCATTCATTTTAAGAGGACATTTCGGTTGCTCCTATATCTTGGGTATTGTGAATAATATTGCAATGATTATGGGAGTACAGATATCTCAAGATAATTATGTTTTCTTTAGACATATGTACAAAAATAGGATTGTTGGATAATATAGTTTTTTTTACTATATTTACTTTTATCCTATATTTACTTTTTTTAGGAAATTCCATACAGTTTTCCATATGGCTGTGCCAATTCCATTCTACCAAACAGTATACAAGAGTTCCCTTTTCGAATCATACGTCAACAAAACAAAGGCCATATATGACAAACCCACAGCTATCATCATACTCAATGAGCAAAAACTAAAAGTGTTTCCCTTACGATCAAGAGGTCCACATTTACCACTTCTATTTGACAGAGAAGTGAAAGTCCGAGGCACAGCAATCAGACAAAAAGTAGAAACAAAAGGCATCCAAACTGGAAAGGAGAAAGTCAAACTGTCATATTTGCAGATGACATGATAGTGTACATAGGAACCCTAAAGACTTCCCCCAAAAAATAACAGATATAATAAATGAATTCAGCAAGTTAACAGAATACAAAATTAATATTCAGAAATCAGTGGCATTTTTGGTTCGCAGGCCGGCACTCAATCCACTGAGCCACACCAGCCAGGGCAGAAATCAGCGGCATTTTTATGCACCAGTAGTGAACTGTCAGAAAGAAAAACAATCCCAATTACTATTACAACAAAAACATAAGAAACCAAGGAATGCCTTTAACCAAGAAGGTAAAAGACCTGCACTTGAAAACTATAGGACACTGAAGAAAAAACTGAGGAAGATACAAGTAAGTAGCAGCACATACCGTGCTCATGGACAGGAGGAATTAACATCATTAAAATGTCCACACTGCCCAAAGCAATCTAGAGACAGTGCAATTCCTATTAAGATGCCAATGACATGTTTCACAGATTTAGAACAAATATTCCAAAAATTTCTGTAGAGTCAAAAAAATACCAAATAACCTCAGCAATCTTGAGAAAGAACAAAGTTGGAGGTATAACAGTAGCCGATATAAAACTACACCAGCCCACTGTAATTAAAAAAAGAAAACACTGGTACTGGTATAAGAACAGTCAGATCAATGAAACAGAACAGAGAGCCCAGAAATCAACCCACACCTTTATGGCCAATAATATATAACAAAGGAGAAAAGAGCATACAATAGAGTAAAAACAGTCTCTTCAATAAACAAATTGGATTTCATCAAAATAAAAAGCTTCTGCACAGCTAAAAAAAAAAAATCAGCAAAATGAAAAGGGAACCAACCGTATGGGAAAATATATTTGCCAATGGTACCTTGGACAAGGGTTTGATCTCCAAACTATATAAAGAAATCACATGACTCCACTCCAGGAAGACAAACAACCCAATTAAAAAATGGACAAAGTCCTTGAACAGACACTTCTGCAAGGAGGACATACAGAGGGCCCAGAGACATGTGAAAGGATGCTCAGCATGACTAGCCATCAGAGAGGTGCAAATTAAAATCACAATGAGATACCACTTCACACCAGTCAGAATGGCCATCATAAACAAATCAACAAACAACAAGTGTTGGAGAGGATGTGGAGAAAAGGGAACCCAAGTACACTGTTGGTGGGATTGCAGACTGGTGCAGCCACTGTGGAAAACAGTATGGAATTTGCTCAGAAAACTAAAAATGGAACTGTCTTTTGACCTGGCAATTCCATTGCTGGGAATATATCCTAAGAATCCTGAAACACCAACTCAGAAGAACCTATGCACCCCAATGTTCATAGCAACACAATTTATAACAGCCAAGTGCTGGAAACCACCTAAGTGCCCATCAGTACATGAGTGGATTCAAAAACTGTGGTCCATTTACATGATGGAATACTATGCAGCAGGAAAAAAGGAGCTCCTACCCTTCGCAACAGCTTGGACGGATCTGGAGAGCATTATGCTAAGTGAAATAAGCCAGGTGGTAAAAGACAAATACCACATGATCTCACCTATATGTGGAACCTAATCAACAAAACAAATAAGCAAGCAAAATATAACCAGAGATACTGAAATAAAGAACAAATGAACAGTGACCAGAGGGGAGGTGGGAGGAGATAATGGGGGGAAAAGGGGGAAGGGATGTCAAGGAACATGTATAAAGGACACATGGACAAAGCCAAAGGGGGTAGGCTTGAGGGTGGGAGGCAGGGATGGGTGGAGCAGGGGGGCATGGTGGGGTAAAAATGGTAACAACTGTACTTGAACAACAATAAAAAAATAAATGAAAAAAAGGTCAATAAAACTAATAATTATCTTTTTGAAAGGTTAATAACAATGAGAAATCCTTGGAGTAAACTAAGGCAAAAAAGAATACTCAAAAAAATCAGAAACAAGACCATTACAACTAATGCCATAGAAATAAAAATTGCAACACTATGAACAACTACACAACCACAAATTGTATAACCTAGCAAAAATGGATAAATTCTAGAAACACACTACCTACCAACAGTGAATCATGAAGAAAAAGAAAATCTGAACAGACCAATAACAAATAAGGAGGTTGAATCAGTAATCAAAACCCTTCCAATAAAGAAAAAAGAAAAGCCCAGAACCAGATGGCTTCACTGAAAAATTCTACCCAACATTTTAAGAATAACTAACACCAATCCCTCTTAAGCTCTTCCAAAACAAACTGAAAAGGAGAGAATACTTTCAAATTCATTTTATGAGGCCAGCATTACCATGATACCAAAGCCAGACAAAAATACTACAAGAAATTAAAACTACAACAGAACAATATTCCTGGTGAATATTGATGTAAAAATCCTTAACAAAATAACAAACCAAATCCAGCATAATATTAAAGAGTGTCTACACCATGATCAAGTGGAATTTACACCTGGAATGCAAGGATGGCTCAAAATACCAAAATCAAAAAAAATCAATATAACATGACATTAACAGAAAGAATAAAAACTATATAATCATCTCTATTAATGCAGAAAATGCAGTTGAAAAATTTCAGTATTCACTCATGATTAAAAAAAACATTCAACAAACTAGGGTTAGAAGAAAACTAACTGCACATAATAAAAGCCATGTATGAAAAAATCTACAGTAGA
Organism: Macrotus californicus; assembly: GCA_007922815.1. Taxonomy (NCBI): domain Eukaryota; kingdom Metazoa; phylum Chordata; class Mammalia; order Chiroptera; family Phyllostomidae; genus Macrotus; species Macrotus californicus. Next base: position 187 of record VMDR010036153.1, on the reverse strand, counting down.
TATAATATTCAATGGTGAAAGACAAAGATTTTCCTCTAAGATCAGGAACAAGGCAAGAATGTTTCTTTCACCACTTTTATTCAGCATATTACTAGAAGTTTTGTCCAGAGCAATTAAGTAATAAAAGGAAAGAAAAGGCATTCAAATCAGGAAAAAAGAAGTAAAATTATCTTTGTTCACAGATGAT
>VMDR010036152.1:0-10568 GCA_007922815.1 Macrotus californicus | reverse complement strand
GGCGTATTTTTTTGAAAGCGGTGCTCTTAACCTTAGATGTTTTTAAAGGTGAGTTTTTAATTTTTAACCCCACATCCTCTATGGTTAAAGGTAGTTTGGAATGAATTTTTAAAAATATTTAATAATTCATAACATTTCGAAGAGGTGTCTCTCCATTGTGTCCATTTGTTAATTTTGTAAATTTAATATTTTATATTATAAATATACTTGTTCAATGTGAATTTAGGTGTATAATGTATAACTATTTATTTAGATTATCTTCAAATATAAGAGAAAAATAAATATGAATAATACATAGTCTTAAGTCAGTTAAGCTACTCCTATGTACTAGACGCTGTATTAAATGCCTTAAATTAATTACTTGTTGATTCCTATAACCCTTGAACTAATACAAATAAAATAATGAATATTTTATTTTGTTCCTTCTGTGGGTCACCCTCTGTTATGAGCTCTTTATTTATATTAATTTATTCTTGATAGCAACCTAATCTGCTGAGATACAGGTACTGTTATCTTATTTTAGAGGCAAAGGTAGGGTCACACAGCTAATATGAGGTAGAGCTGGGGGTCAGTCCCTGGCAGCCTCCGGGCCTGCGTGCTTAACCGCTATACTGTTTCTGGTTGGAGGAAGATATCAGGGAATAAATGCTATTCTCGGTTTAGCGATGGAAAACCGAAGCTTAGAGATTCAGGGATCCACAGCTTGTTATTGATAAGCAACATAACCAAGGTCCTACAATACAAATGCAGTGACAGCCAAGTTTGAAATTCTACATCTATCTGATTTCAAAAAGGGGAAATTACTTCTGTCTAGGAGGATCAAGCAAGCTTAATTTGAAGATGGAGTTTGATCTGGGCCTTGAGTGCATGAGTGGGAAACTGGTGCCTGCTGGAAAACACCGAGCAGGCAGATTTGTGTAGAAGGATGCAGGGATTTAATAATGGCAGACATAAGGCTGGAAAGGTTGGTGGGGCTGAATCCTGGGGGACTTGGGTGCAGGGCTGAGGAAGTGAGGTTTTCTGTAGCATGTGACAGGAAATCCTAAACCATTCACTTGGTTTCTTTTGGTATTGTCTCCAGTCAATATTTTTGAAAATACACTATAATGTTTGTGCCTTTAAAAATGAAAAAAGACAAAAACATTTGCATCTAGCATTGACACCTAAAAAATAATCAGTCTGTTAATCCAAGTAAAAAATGCAGGCTTCCTGACCTTCACTTAATTTCCCACTATACCCCAAGCTCCTTCAAGCCAAGAATTACACGGTGGTTAATTTGATATACAGAAATCAGAATAATGGGTTACTGAAGTTTTCTGGATGGCAAGGTGGGGTCAGTAGGTTAACTTAATTAAAATTCAAATACTAGTACTCTGCTTTGTGGCATCAGATTATTTCTAAAGAAGATTAAACTAGTTTAACATTTGAAGTAAAGTTGAAATCATTTATAATGTCTTTTTAAAGAAATATTTTATTTATTTATTTTTAGAGAGGGGGGAAGGGAGGGAGAAAGAGAGGGAGAGAAACATTGATGTGCCAGAGACACATTGATAGGTTGCCTTTTGTCCACCCCCACCTGGGGACCTGGCCTGCAACCCTAGCCTGCATGTGCCCTGACTAGGAATCGAACCAGCGACCTTTTTGTTCACAGACTGGCACTCAGTCTACTGAGCCACACCAGCCAGGGCTATAATGTCTTAAAAACCACAGCTTACAATGGGAATATGGGTTTGTAAAGATATTTTTGGTATTCTCCCTGAAGAAAAAGTCCCTGAAGATAGAATTTAAGGCATATTTACTGAGAGCGGTCTGGTTCATCATAATTGTTAAAAGATGACAAGAACTGATGAACTAAATTTAGTTCATTTACTGTGTTTTTCACTATCTCTATTTCTTCATTGTCTCAGAAAACAAAACATACCTTTAGGGTCTTAATCAACATATAGGACTACACAATATAATTTTAAATACCATGAGCCAAAAGGAAATTTTATGCCTTGTTGTTCTCAGTTATAGAAAGTATTTAGAGAGTGAATTCTCTTGTAAAATTTTTTTTCAGAATGTGAAAAAAATATTTTTATTAACATGTCTTCTGTCGTTATAGTTGTCCTTTATCCCAGTTTTTCTGCCACAACACTTGAAATATTTTAATAGTGTTTCCTGTTAAGTTTTATTTTTCAGGAGAAACTTGTTGGCTGAATATAAGTGCTGAATTTCATAAGTTATTTCCACCAGTATTTCTTAACTTGGCAGTTTGAGTGTCTTTGCTAAAAATAGTTTCTGTTGGTATATTGGACAAAAGAACTTATCTATTCTTTCATCCTGTCCTCCTGAAATTTAGAGCATGTGTTACCAAAGCCTACTTTTTCTAAGCCAAAAGACACAAAATGTGTTATAACAAATATATTCCAAATACTTTCTTTCAATTCTTTGAGAAAGTGATTGACTTAATGATATTTGATTTACTATAAGTGGCATAGGAAAAGTGTTTTCTTACTAAAATTACATGTTCTTACATTGGACTTTCATTTTTCTCACAGGAAGTGCTTTGGTTTTTTAAAAATTAGAAAGAAAGGGAAAAATGAAGGAGGCTTGTGCCTCAAAATGTTTCTTAAGTTTTAACTAATTTTCAATCTCATATTAAGAAAGTTAATAAAATATTTTGTCATAGCCATCCTGATAATTGCTATGCAACTAAAAAATAGGTAAAATTATTAGAAAACAACAATCCCCTCAAAAAAATCCACAAAAACTTAAAGTTCCGTATGTAGAGGATAAGTTGTGTTCTGTCGTTCTTTCATGTTTTCATATTTTCATTCCCCAGCCCTAGAAAGTTTGGGCTTTGGCTCTTATATTAGTGAAGTCAAAGAAGTTTTACAAGAATGCAAGACTGTAGCATTGAAAAGAAGAAAGGCCAGTTCTCGTTTGGAAAACCTTGGCATTCCTGAAGAAGAGCTATTGAGGCAGCAACAGGAATTATTTGCAAAAGTAAGTGATGCATTTTAAATTATTTTCGTCTGAATCTTACCCTGTTTGCTAATAGAAATAAGGCTGGTTTCTTAAGTAATTTCCTAAATCTACTTACCCCAGAGGGGTTTTTTTCTGCAGTCATTTGATCACAGAGTCTGATGTTTAGAGATGGCCAGTTCGACTCTTACTAGGCCAGTTATTTACTCCATGTAACAGTAAATATTTGCAGCAACCTGTTTTCTAAGGAGAATGACTCTAAATAACTACTGAGATTTTACTTTGATTTTTTTTCCAGACAGAATGGTTATTTACAAGAATGAAAAGTAAACCTAAATATTCTTAAGATTTAAAATGATGGGTTGGTACAGTAGAGAAAATGGAGAAGCTTAAGAACTCATATGTACGACACATGAACTAAGGCGGGGGAATGCTGGTGGGAGGTGGGGTGCAGGGCAGAGGGGACTAAAGGGGGAAAAACAGGACAACCGTAATAGCATAATCAATAAAATATACTTTAAAAAATAAAATGATGGGTTGGTGAGAAAATGTCAGAATTTATAATGAGTGGCATAGAAGGAAAATCTGATTACCATCTACTTTACATCTACCATGTACTTAAATTAGGTCTTTAATACACCTTTAAAACACTCTAATCTTAAAATATTTTTGAAGTGCCAGTGGAGCAGAGAAAGGGAGAAAACTTTTTTGCTTTATACAGTTCTGTCAAGGATTAGTACCCAAGTACTGATATTTCTCCTATTAAAAAAAAAAACAAAACAAAACAGGGAAGAAAATGAGGCTGGTTTTTTCCCAACTAAGATCTGACCTCTCATTTGAAATTGAAAGACAGTTTTGGGTTGAATAGAAATAAGATTTCCTACCAATTACTGTAAGTTACTATTGGAACTGGGAAGTGTCATTTCAGGTAACTTATTCCAGATTAGCACTGTAATAAGAAAATAAAAGCTTACTAACATTTATAGAGTCCTAACCACATGTTAATTATGTTACCAAATAGTTTAGCTATTATTTTATTTAATCCTCACAACAAGCTATGAGAAAACCTATGAATGTACATGGTAAAGTCTCTAAGTCTTTGGGGCAGTTGTGAACACATGCAAACAGTGTTATAACCCATATGAGTATAAAGTAACAAAGAAGGAGCAGTGATTTTTGTTTAAACTCTTAATGAGTATCATTTATTGATTCTTTACTATTGTAGATCACTTAGAGGGTACCAGATTAAATATTTGATGAAAGGAAAAAGATGCTCTGTTAGATACTTAACATATTTACAGAGTTTTTTTTTTTAATCCTGACCCAAGGATATGTTTATTTATTTATTTTGTTTTTCAGAGAGAGAGGAAGGTGGCGGGAAGAGGGGGATGGGGAGAAGAAACAGACAGACAGACAGACAGACAGACATCAATTCGTTGCCTCCTGTATGGGCCCCGACTGGGGATTGAACTTACAACCTTTTGGTGGACTCAGGACAACACTCCAACTGAGCTGCCTGGTCAGGGCACTTTGTAGAGTTTTTATGTATAATATAAATTTTATTATATCCATCTATACATTAAGAAACAGACTCAGAGATGGAGAAACTTGAATGAGATTATTCATTCATTTGTTCTACAAATATTTACTAAAGTCCTCACCACTTACCAGTCATAGTGCTAAGTATGAGGCTTACAGCATCATACGAAAGAGGTGTATATTTCCTGCCATTTCGGAGCTTAGTTTACTAGGAAGGATTAAGTTAAACAAATAAAATGGGGAAGTTCATACAGTTATAAAGTGTTAAAGTCTTGGTTCAAACTCATATTTTCTGACTCAAAACCTGTGCTCTTTCTACAATACCGTGCCACCATTTTATCTACTTAAATTTATTTTGGGATTTTTAAGTGGATCATGCTTTATCCTTTCCAGGGCAAAAAGATGAATGAAAGAAATAATTGCCTGACAAATTTATCTTCATCTCTCTCTCTCCTTGTCATCTGCTTTTTATTTCCCTCTCCTTGTGACCCTTTTTACTTGCCCTGATCTATGTATGAAGATTCTTTGGTCTAGGGAGGAAAATTAGCAGAGGTAAAATTTTAGCAGCTGCCTAGTGTTTCTTCCCTAGAGCACAAAGTACTTAAGTCCTAAATCTGGAAGGAACTAACAAGTAAATACAGCATCTCTTTCATTACTTTTATATCATGTCTTCTTTTAGACTTTATTTTAAATACATAATAGTAGCCTTATTTGAGGCTGTCTTTTCACTGCTAGCAGCAATTATTTGGAAAGGGGGAAACATTAAAAATCAAGATAGAAGTTAACTATAAATTATAAATGAGGCATTTTAGTATGTGATTGTGAGTTTCTTAAAAGAATCAAAACTTCCAACAGAAGAAATGAATTAGAAAGTATATGCCTACTTACCTCTCACACTCCAGTTTTAGAAAGAAAACACTTGGGATGGACTGAGTAGGAGGCAGGAGGGGAAAAGGAAATTGGAATTAACACTATTGAAAACTCTGATTTGTGGAAATGAGTACAAATAAAATTTATCAATCAACAGTGATTTTGAGGGCATAGGAATGCTTTCATGCTTGGAGAGAAAAGTATGGAAGCTGATATGGGACATGGTACCTAAAAGTCAGTTAAATTTTAAATATAACCAGTACATGCCTTTGCAGATCATTGAATAATCTGCGAGATTATGCACCTTTGCAATAAAACCTGTGGAGACACTTGATATTGAGTTTTTTCTGTGCCACAAAATTATATGTATTTATAGTCAATTAGGCCACAGAGTAGGTATTCTTAAGTTGATAAATTCATATATTTATTTTGCCCTACAATTTTCTTATGAACTCTTAAAATGTTTTTTTGTGAAGCACTCTTAGTCTATTTTGAACTCTGTGCATTCCTGTCATAAAAGTAAATATGCCTGTGTGTTAGAATAACTGTTTTCCATATTTCTTCGTAAAAATGGGGAAAGTAGTTATTAGAGACAATACCTGGTTTGTAATTTCCTAAACAAAAGTTTTTGCGGGGGAGGTATAATATAGGCACACTAACAACTGTAATATGAGGCGGACTACTCTCATGAGGAAGATATAAAGAGAACCCAAGTACAGAGACGTCATACTCAATTTTGGTGGGATGGGTGTGTGCCAGTTACTAAGCGATTTTCTCAGGCTGAAACCCACCTTTCTATATTCCACTTTGTGACAGGGCCCAGTGCTCCCCGCACCCCATTTCCGCTTTTCTAGCTGACTACTGTTAGGCCCTAATGCCAGTAAGGGGCGCTCTAGAGGGAGCTTGCCGGGCTGGAGGAGGAAGCCAGCCCTTGGACTTCTTTCTTTTACTTCCTGCTAATTTCTGAGCTCCTTTGAGCAAGCTAGCAGTCCTGGCTGCATCAGTGTTTCCCTGCAGCAGGAATTGAATCTAGTATGCAGTTTCTCTAATATTTGCAGAACCAGCCTGAACACTCATCTCCTTCCTCAAGGATGTGACTCAAACTTTGGGGCTTTCCTCCAAGCTCAGAGATTCTAGTACAGTCAATCTCTGCCCCTTTTTCAGAGGTCTGAATTTTAGTTCCATGGGTTGATCCTCTAAGCTCCTAAGTTTTAAAAATTCCAGGCTTTTCCCTTGTTCCCTCTGTTTGAGGGTTGGTGACTGCTCTCTGTAGTTGCCACCTGCATGACACATTAGTGTTTTTTTCTTCCCTTTTCATTTACCTAGTTAACAATTTTATACTTGGTTAACAAATATTACATTTTTTCTGTTTTCCTAACTAGTGTTACTTCTACCTCCTGATTAGATCCTGAATGTTACTGGGAGGAATCAGGAAAAAGCTTAATGGAAAAATAATATTTTGGTTTGATCTGAAGAAAGAGTAGAATTTTATTAAGTGAAAATCAGGAAATTTCAAATAGAATGAATATCAGCATGAGTAAAGGTAGCAAAAATGTGAGGGCTGGTATATGTTTGGGAAATATTTTATGTTCTACTTTTTTTTTTTTTAGTACAGGGTACATGTTACAAAAAAAGATTAGAGCAATAGATTAGAGCAGGCAGTAGTTTGGAGTACTTTGAACTACAGGCTGAGAAATTTAGACTTAAATGGTAACAATTAAATGATTTTTAAAAGTATAATAATGACCTGATTAGAATTCTGCTCTAAGAATATTTGCATGATAACTTCATGACAGATTATTACAAAAAGTTAGGTGTGTAGAGCTTACGCTGTGCATCATGGTTTTTTCACGAACCATTCACTCAGAAAATACTGGGGCCCTGTGTATTGGGAATCCAACAATAAATATGAAAACAGTTTCTATTCTCAAGTCTAGTGGAGAAAAAAGATAGATACTTAGGTAATTAGAGAACAAACTATGGAAATGCATAGAGAATTATGGCATATGTGAAATAGAGCAAGAAGCCTAACTGATTTGTGTTTTAAATGATGACTAGGAATTGGTCATGTATAAAGGAGGGTATGAGCCTGGCTTAAGGAACAATTGTGAGCAAAGTCATAGGGAGAAACAGCAGTGTTTTGATAGCATTTAATGGGAAATTATATGACCTTTTCAAGAACATTTATTTTTTTCCCTTCATGGGGCTTTTCTGCTAATGGATGAAAATAAATTGGGAAAGATTCTCAGCTGTTGTAACAGTGCATGTAATTGAGATGAAAAGTAAACCTAAATATTCTTAAGATTTAAAATGATGGGTTGGTACAGTAGAGGAAATGGAGAAGCTTAAGAACTCATATGTACGACACATGAACTAAGGCGGGGGAATGCTGGTGGGAGGTGGGGTGCAGGGCAGAGGGGACTAAAGGGGGAAAAACAGGACAACCGTAATAGCATAATCAATAAAATATACTTTATTTTTAAGTATATTAAATAGATTTAATATTTAATAGCATATTTAATATTTAAGCATATTAACAGATAATATTCCTTGTGAGAAGGAATATTATCTGTTGCCGCAGTGCATGTATTACATATGTATGCATCTTGGTTTCTAAAATCCTGTGGTTTTTATAGAGCAGGGGTGTCAAACTCATTTTCACCAGGGGCCACGTCAGCCTCGTGGTTGCCTTCAAAGGGCCGAATGTAATTTCAACTCCTTAATAGTTGGAGTAGTTATATTTATACAGTCCCAAAATTATTTCGGGAATAATATGGGAATGTGTGTGTGAGGTGTGCACATATGTGTATTTAGAAAGGAAGAGGGGACAGAAAAGAGAGATGAATATTTGCAGAGATGTGTATATCACTAGCTCTGATAGAAACTCAAGAGAAATATCAAGACAGCTATTGCATTTATGTATTGTATTTTTCTCTAAGAGTTAGGGGTACTGTACTAGAGAGCTTCAAAACTACCAAAAAAAATGGTGGATTGAAAAATGTTTACATCAAATCGTAAGTTGAAAGCACAGAAGAATCAAGTGAAACAAAAGAAAAAGAGAAACACAGGTAAAGGAACCAAAGAGAGAATATTGTGATTTTTCTGTCAACTTTTTCAGATTCTTCAGTTGAACCGAAGGTCATAAATTATGTGACATAAAGGGGGACTATGTATAAGAGAATCAGTCTCATAGAGTTCCTGTTCTGCAGATGTACAACATTATACAGGATAGGGCAAAAGTAGGTTTACAGTTGTTCATATAGAAAATATCATAATTAATAAGTAATAATACAGTAACAAAGTCAGTTTTGTGTACTCACAACTACAGACCTTCCTTTGGGCTCCCGTGTATAGTGGTTGGGAAATATCCAGATTTGATGACTCAGTCTACAATGGACTTAATCTACATTTAACCAAAGTGTGTATGTTGTGGGCTTTTAAAAAATTACTTGTTTTTATGTTTTTGGTGTTCAGGCCAGACAGCAACAAGCAGAACTGGCCCAGCAGGAGTGGCTTCAAATGCAGCTCGCTGCCCAGCAAGCCCAGCTCGCTGCTGCCTCAGCCAGTGCGTCGAACCAGGCGGGGTCTTCTCAGGATGAGGAAGATGATGACGACATCTGAAATTCACCAGCTGAGGTTCTGTTTCCTCTATGAATGTTTTCCCTGCACAAGAAAACAGTGAAAGAAATGCTTCTCTGTGATTTTGTATGCATCTTGGTGGACTTGCCACTGGTATTCTAGGGATGTCTGCTGTTAACGTCCATCTGTTGTGTGCTCTTCATGTGAAAGCTGTCTCTTTGAACTGTTGAAAATTTAAGGCTCAGTATAATATCAATTTTGAATTTTTAATGGTGTTTATGAGATTTTAGATAGCAGTGAGTCCTTTATTGATCAGTAAACAGTGTTAAAGGAAACTTCAAATTTATAAAAATATAGTGAAATTTATACAGAAACTCTAAATCTGCATTTTTCATTTTCTCTGCCCTTTTAACTAAACTAAAAATTGGGAATTTTAAATTATTGGATTGGGGGTGCTGTGCAATGCAGTAGACATTAGATCAGATTGGTGAAACAAAACAAAGACTTCAGTTCTGTAATAGCTGATTTTTTTGTCTTTTAAAATGAGTATATCTACAGGCCATATATACACACACACATATATACAGCAATACATACACACTGAGATAAATATACTTGTTTGAAAGAATTTCAAAACAAGACATTCAGAAACTAGGAAGGGGTATGTTCTATACTAGTTGTATAAATTTGGTGGATTATATTTTCAATTTTGTTTTTGTTTTATGTAGAGATAAAAACTACTGTTTTATTATGGCTTAATTCATCTTGAGCTACACTATCACATTTCAAAGACTGTCCAGTTTTGAGGACTGTCATGATTCTTACTATTTCACTCCAATAATTGTCAATAGTAATACTTGCTTAGTCTATTCATGTTTATTGGAACTTGTGAAACAATTGCCTAGGTTCCATCAGTTTAACTGAGGTTAATGAATATTCAAACCTTTGCTGGGGGACAGAAATGGAAGTTAATGAGCATGCTTGCTATAAAAGAGGGATTTTTTTTGTAATTTAACTTATAGTTTACTTATTGTTTGTTTTTAGCATTACTCTTACATTTTCTTGACTAGATGTCCTACAGTGTCCAATGCTTCCTTTGAAATGGCATCATTGTCTCCATCATAGAGTGATAGCTTTAAAAATGATTTGTTTTGTTTTAAAAAGCATGTAATAACTAATCAGTCCTATATGAAACATAAAAAGTAGTTTCAACTTGCTCATTAAAAGGGAGGAAGCTTTCATTTGGTTCTAATAAAGTATGGTAGTGATTTTTATAGGAATCCAATGTGTTGAAGAAATGGCATCTTGTTTGTATTTTGGAAACAGAATGGAAAAGCCACTTAAGATAGTATGACGTAATCTGAATTTCTTTGTCAGTTGCCAAATCATTTAAATTTCTATATTCACGAAGCCCAAGGATAGTTTGTGGCTGCCAGGATTCCAATTTTAATTGGAGAACTAAGTAAGTAAAGTTTACAAGTATTAGATTTCTTAACAATCATATTTTGCAGTTTTAGAAAAAGTGAAATATTATTATACATTTATTAAATACAGTTTCCCCATGCCAGAAAAAGGTTAATTTTGCTGAATGTTTTTAAGTTGAAGTTAATATT
>VMDR010036151.1:0-10565 GCA_007922815.1 Macrotus californicus | reverse complement strand
GTAATCATGATTTGTTTGTCTTTTTTTATCATTAAAGAATTAATCTTTTCTAATCCTTATTGTGAAGCACTTCTAAGACTCAATTTAGCCCTCTCACATTCCCGTGCAGCCCTTTTTCAATGACACAACAAAATTGACTAATTGAAGTTGGCCACAAATTGTGTATACTTTAATCAAATAAAATTATACATTAGAATCCTCATAAAATCAGCATGAGTGCACTAAATATACTTGGCAAGGAATAATTTAGCTCGAACATTAAAGACATTGTACTTTAGTCAAAGTTCATTGTCTTGACATATTGATGTTACATTTTATAAATGCACCTTTATAGCACTGCCTTTAATTTAATTGTCTTTCTCCTTAACACATGAGCAGATGGGAAAAGCGTCAGATGAAGACCTCGCTCCCCTCTGCATCTGCGTGTGCAGGACTGCGGGGGCCACTCACCGTCGTAGTTCGCATAGAGCGCTATCATCGTCACCGCGATGACCGTGAGGAGCAGGACCAGGACGGAGAGACTGATCTCCAGCGGGGTCCATCGCTGTTTCTTCTTTGGCTTTGGAGTGTTGTTATCAGTTATATCCATCTGACTTTCTGATCTGCCCATCACCTAAAATCTGCAAACAGTTTAAAAAATTTTAAAAAATGTTTCTAATAAATTAATAAGCAGATAAAAAGAAGAGGAAGTATGTGTATATATATATATATATATATACACACACACACAATATTCCAAATGCTTAATGTAGATGAATAAAGCAAAGGTTAACTTATTTTAAGTAAGAGATAAAAGTTTTTAGTTGAAGGGGAAATTTTTTTTGCCCTGGCTGGTGTGGCTCAGTGGATTGAGTGCCACCGCAAACCAGTGGGTCACTGGTTGGATTCCCAGTCAGGGCACATGCCTGGGTTTCAAGGCTGGGTCCTCAGTGGGGCCGGGGGCGAGGGAAGGCAACCACACATTGGTGTTTCTCTCCCTCTCCCTCTCCCTCTGCCTCCCTATTCGTCTCTCTACAAATAAATAAATTAAAATTAAAAAGTCAAGATTTTGATTCCAACAGAGAAGAATACAGAGCCCAACGAATTTGACAGGTCTCTGTCACAACCTTCTGTTTTGTTTTCTTTTATATATGGCCACAGAAGGTCCAAGAAAAACCAGACAAGAGATTCAGTTAAATACTCACATAGGAGTCCTTCAGCAGTTCCTAGGCAAATAATTGCTGTACTATCATTAAGGATAGTTTTAAACCACCGTTCTGGACTTTGGACGATGTCAAAGGTGAATTTTATATCATGTTCCAGTGGTTTTCTTTATAAGCTTGGAAATCAATAACTAACACTTTGCAATTTTGACTAAGCAATAATTTGACATAGGAGTGTCGATTAAAAATAAACAAACATGGGATAGTTTCTCGTTAGTCTAAAAAACAACTTTTGATTTTACAGCTCAGAATTATGACTACTGCTGATAAGGGCAGCTATTAACTGGTTAGACAGCATTCTGAAAATGGTTACTCACTGGACCAAAAGTCAGTGGTTTACCTCCAGGGAGAAAAGATGTGAACCATAATCTCTTTCTATTTTTTTTTAAAGATTTTATTTATTTATTTTTAGACAGAGGGGAAGGGAGAGAGAAAGAGGGGGAGGGAAACATCAGTGTGTGGTTGTCTCTCGTGTGCTCCCAACTGGGGACCTGGCCTGCAACGGAGGCCTGTGTCCTAATGGGAATTGAACTGGCAACTTCTTGATTTGCAGGCCTGTACTCAGTCTACTGAGCTACACCAGCTACGGCCACAAACCATAATTTCTTTGTGCAACTGAAGAAGAAAAAAATATGATTTAAAAAGTCCTACCTTGTAGGTAAGGGTAACAATGGTCAAGATGTTTATTAACTTATATCTATTTTAATATTAATACTTCTAATAATAGTGGACATTTATTGAGAACTTCCCATGTGTCAGTCATTGTTCTTCATGCTTTACATGTACTGATGAATTTAATCTTTGTAAGGTGGATATTAGATATTCTAACCCTACATACATCAGGAAACGGAGGCACAGAAATGTCAGGTAATTTGCCCAAGGCTACACAATTAATACATGTTCTTCATAAAGAACACATTTGGTCACGGTTTGACATAAAATTGTGCCATCGTGTAATAAAAGCTACTGTAGATCATACTGCCTAAGTTTCAGGAGGACATTTAAGGGATATTAAGCCTAAACATCCTATTTCATTATGTTTCTTTTAGAGGCCTATTGATCCTCTATGGGCCATCTACGAAAGCCCAGATAACTTCAATTTTTCTGCAGGGCTGTAATGTAGAAAAGAGCATTGTAAACGAACAGATTAGCTTTTTATAGCTTGGTAAAAATTAAGCATATAATTTAGTTCCTAGATGAAGTAACTGCTCAGAATTGCTCTTTTAGGTAAAGATCTTTGTTGAACAGACATAATTCCCTGAGGGTGTCTTCTGTGGAAACTGAGTCACAGGATAAAGTAGAAACAGAGTCTACATTTGAAGTGTGGTCTGGCAGATCCAGCAGATAACTAGAAATTTAATCTCCCTGGCGAGTTATTAATAAGTGAACCACGACAACTAAATTTTAAAGTTCTGGATACAGAGTCTTAAGCATGCTCTCCCCTTGATTACATGAGGCTATAACCAAGGACAGACTTTCAAATAAAAATATTTTATTAGACCATGAAAACTGTGTCTGCTTAATAAAAGTGGAATGTAATGTACCTGAATGTTAAAATGTCTTTCTTAATGGTTATGTAACTCATGTTGTCTTGGTCTCAGCCCCTGGGGTTATGAAATGGAATTACATTGATCGTAGTCCTTGTAGTTTTAATAGGGATGGTTGGGGAAAGAAAAGATGAAAACAAATTTAACACTTACACCATACAGAGAGATAAACAATCAAAACTTTGCCAGTTCCCTCAGAATAAACTGAGATTGACCTAAGAACATTATGAATGCGAATCACATTTGCAGAAGTATTTCTGTTTCTTGAGTATTTCTCTCCCTGCTCTAATAATATCTCAAAAGACAATCTAAAGAAACATAATATGACCCATTTCTCTTTTTAGTTCTTTCTCTGAAACAACAATCAGTTTCCCCAGTAAAACTTATGTCCAAGAATCAGAGCAGCTACAGGGTTAAATGAAAGGTGCTCTTTAGCGCCACCAGGCTTCCGCAGGAAAACTTCTGGGCTCTCAGTGGTTCTGCACCTAAGGCTGCAGAAATCATTATAGGGGGACCGAAGGCAGGGCCTGAAGCGGTTTAGTCCTTTTACCTGTCAAAGAATACCAGCTTTGAATCACCTGCAAGCTCTCCATCTGTCCTTTTGGTAAACCCTCTGAAAATTTTAGTCTTTTGTTCCTACGTAGTACTGTTCAATTATAGCTCTGAGCAAAAGCAGAAATGATCCAAGTTTAACCTCCTAATTAACTTTGTCACTCATTTCCAGGTAGTTCTGGTGGATTCAGTACCTTCTTCGAAAGAAACAGAGGTCAGAGTCTTGGACCTCGGAATGAAACATCTTATCAAGTCCCAGATACTTGAACATCCAACTCTAATACATCCAACACCATTTGAGAGAGGGTTTGGAAAGGACAGCAATTACACAAAAGAAATGTATATATATAAAAGTTGATACTTGCAGTCCTCAAATAAAACAGATATGCCAAAATATATTTCACCTTAACCGGAAATATGCTAGAAAGCTTAAATAGAAAAGTAGGCGCTTTCACAGGAAAGAGTCAAGAATCAAGAGATCTAACCCAAAAGAATCCTACCAACTTGACAACATCAACCAAATAAATGATTATTTTGCTTAAGTGGAAGTTGAATTTCAAAGTAATATAAAGCAGAAATGTTTATACCAGTTGCGAATAGTCATGTAGTCAAATCAAAGAACTCACATCATAATTGGTTTGTTAAAAGGAAGTCTATAAACCTAAGCAATTTTCATCTTCACAGCACATTACTACATTAATAAGTCAGCAAGTGCCTGAAGGTACACCATGCAATTAAAGTTTGTAGTATGGAAACTGAGGCACAGGAAGCTGGAGAAACAAGTTCCAGAGTTAACTGTAGCTTCAGAAGCAGAGGAGGCAGGTACTCAAGAGAAATCATCTTGTTTTCCCTGGACATCAATTTGTAGGTGTTTGCCGGGCCAGGAATACGGAGTTCTGGACACGAAGTGCTATCCACATTACTCCCATAAGCTGTTTAACGAAAGTCACTGCATTGAGTCCAAGAAACTGTTGGACAATTGTAGGGTGCTGGAACCCAGCAATAACACAGCAGAGAGAAGTTACACACTTTCATAACTGATGTGCCGATGAGGAGTTCCCAAACGCTGACGCTGTAAACCAGGTACCACTTTTCAGTTTAAATTACCACTTGCATCATACATGGGAGAGGAATAGACTTGACCAAGTGGCTAAAGACGAATGTTAGGTTGCAATATCCTTATTTGCAAATTACAAATAGACGGAGACCGATTAAACTTTCACCTACGAGAGAACTGTCCCCCACTCCTGCCAACCAACCTTTGTGTGATTTAAGTACGCTATACTGCACAAATTACATAATAGGAAACTAAGATTCTAAGCAAAATGAAGAGGAGAGGTAATGAAAAGATCTTCAGGTTAGGAAAAGTAAGAATAGAAAAGTGAGTTGCAAATGAAGGGAAAATCCGACAGAAATCAAAATGAAAACAAACCTTGCTTTAAAAAAAATAATAAAACCAGTGCCTGTACAGCGGAACGGCAAATTCCCAGCCCCCAAACCAGCCCCGCCGCAAATCGGCAGCGTGATCTCGGTAACCGCACTTAACTCCCGGTGTCGGCGGCTGCAGGGAGCTATGGAAATGAACCCGAGGAGTCCACCCGACTGCGCTTGAGAGCCCTCCTCCAGGTCACCTCGGCCCCATCTCCTCACTCTTCAGGTCCCAGTGCGGCTCCTTCCCCGGACACGCCTCCTTCGTTCACGGCCGTGGGGTCCCGGGCGCGGAGATCGCGCCGGACCTGACCCATGGACCCTGCTCCCCGCGCTTGGAGGGCAGCCGCTCCCTCCGGCCGGCTCTGCCTCCCCCGCGCCCATCCCACCGGCTCCCACCACCCCGGGCTCCCGCGCCCTTCAGACTCCTCTCCTCGCGCCCCCAGGTGCCCGCTCCTCTCCCGGGACTCACCAGTGGGATTCGGGAGAAGTTGAAGGCTGCTGAGCAGACACATCCCGACCAATGAGCGCACGAGGCCAGGCGCCCCGCCGAGCGCGGGTCGGACCGCAAGTCTGCCCGGGAGCGACTCGAGCGGCGCGGGGCTCCGGGCTGCGCCGAGCCGAGGCCGGACTCCGGGGAGGTTACCAGCCCGCCTCGGCCCGGGCCCGAGGCGACGGGGACCCCGGGCATCCCTCGGACCCGCACCCGGAAGGACTCACCGTGGCCTCTCAGCAGATCCCGCGCCGGGAGTTGGGCGGCTGCTCCCGCCTGCGCTCGGTCCAGCTTGGCCACTTGCTCATCTCTGCGCCCCGCACGTCTCGGCGCTCTCACCCCCCCTCCTCGCCGCGGCAGGACCAGCGAGAGGAGCAGTTCCCTGGGTGACCTGAAGGTTTCCGCTAGGTCTCCCCAATCGTGTCACATCATGCGTGGGGGCCGCGTGTGCCTGTCTGTGTGTGCGTGTGAGAAACCCCCACCCCCAGCCCATGCCCCACCTCACCCTTCCCAAAAGGGCCATGTCAAACATTCTTGGAATTGCTTCGCTTGGGGCTTTCTAGAAAACAATGCGTTGCCTCTTTGAGATTCTGCTAAGAGCTGATGAAGATTCTCTCTTCCTTCCTACCGGAGCTCTTCTCTTTTTCGCACATTCTCATTTGATCCTTTCTCGCATTCTTGTTGATCCTTTTCCTCTCTTCATCCAGGTTTACTTCCTTTCTCATTTTCCTTTATTTCTCTCCCTCCTTCCTTCTTGTTTCTTTCTTTCCTTTGCCTCAGTCTCCTCTTTTCCTTCTCTCCTTCCTTTCTTTTCCCCTTTGCTTTTCTTCTTTCTTCCCCCTCTTTCTGTTTCTTCGTCAGACAACATGATGTCAAGAGCTACGTTCTGTACTGAAACTCCACTTCTGCTTCCTGACTCGGGAATCTTGTAATGAGTGTACCTGAGGGCTTGGAGATGGAGCGTGAGAGAGTCAGAGAAAAAGAAGCTAAAGTGTGTCTGTACTATGTTCTAAAATTAAATGTAATGTGTCTGGGACCCTTGTCAGTTAAATGCGGCCAAACAGCACGTCATTTAAGACCTGTATAGTTCCTTCTCTAGGGGATAAAAAAATAAACCAACAAAACACTTTTTCCAAGAGAGCTGTTTCTTTATAAAAGCTGCCTCTGTCAGCTATAAATACCAAGGAGCCCAGAAAAACTGAACATCCTCTAATTTTTTCTATTTTTTCCTTAATTTTTAGTCCAATTATTCAATTATTCATGTATATAAGCAGCTTTAACATCAGTCTTTTTCCTCTTTTGAATCACATACAATTGCAAACACACACACTCACCCACGCACCTCTTGGGAAATTTGTACTGAAATACAGGTGGATTTTCCTAAACTTGGCAATATCTGTTTATTTTCATTGATATTTTCAGAGCATTTCACCCCAAAGCAGCAGCCATATCTGTTTTTAACATCAAAATAACTCACTGCTTGAGAGACCCTCTGCACTGATAAATTTTACATACTTTTCATAGTAGACAAAGCTGAAAAGCAAGAAGAAAAAGTGATACTTGCTCATGAAACAGTAAGTGGAATACAATGGACGGGCATTAAAAGATGTCATAACAATCACTAAATTAGATTAATAGAGAGAGATCTAATGTATAGACTTCAAAAGTATTTTCTATGTTTTACTCTTTCTTGGTGCATGTTTCTGGACAATACTTAACCTTCACAGCAATCTGAAAATATGGGTGCAGTTACCCCACAAATGATTATAAGGAGCTTGGCTAAGTTAAAACCATTGGGAAGTATCTCAACAGGAATTTGAACCCAATTCATTTTGACTCAAATGTTGAGTTACTGTTATCTTCATTTTACAGAAATGTTTGTAGCATAGAAAGGTGATTTACTAAAATACATTCTGTGAGAAAGCTAGATCTAACTCTCCAGTGCTTAATTTTTATTATGCGTCAGCTAAATTACCAAAATGTTATTTCAACCTTACATAATCAACAAGGAATTAGAATGAGTTACAAAAGTCTTTCATTTTTTTTTCATGTATTGAGTCCTCAGTTTCTTCATAAGGAGCCATGTGCATTAAAAATTAAATATATTTCTTCTAATTAACATAATAATGAATGTTGGTGGGGAGAGAACGGTCTTGGGAATAATCTCTAAATTTGCATATGAACAGGAAATTCCATAAACTTGTGCCTAGTCTTAACATTTCAATTTAAATTTTTCAATCTAGTTTCTGTTTTGTAATTTGCACAAAAATTTTAAACAAGAAAAGTTCCTCTGGAACATAATAATACATCCTTGCAGTTCTGGAATACCTTATTACCAGCAGAAAATGAGATGGTTTGGTTTGTTTATAGTACCTCTAAACTTGAGCTGAAAATGGAAAACAGAGATAATTCCATTGTTTTAAACTAAAGATTTGCTAATGAAAACTTGTGGACTATTTAGTTCTGAGTTCTGTGGATCCCAGAAAAGAAAAATTCATTTGATGTAAACCCTGAAGAAGAATTGATCTGTTGAGATGGACTCTCATGGTCAACTGAGGGCCCAAATTTTATGAAAAATAAGAGCCTAGTGGCTATTTGCTGACAGGGGCTCCTCGTGTACCCTGTATGTCAGGAAGAACCTGGGACTGAACTTTCCCTCACTATGCCCGGCTTGGTCACCCCAAGTCAATCACTGCAAGGAAGCCCTGGTTTGTCTTCTGACCAGTGAACTGACACGACCTCTGTCCAATCAGAATTACAGAAATTAAAGCCTCATTTGTATCTAGGCCAATTGATTGACCAATCAGACCTGCACAATTGAGACTAATCGGAATGGTACAATTGGAAACCGCGTTTCCCTGAAACTCACTAAAATGGGGACTGTGAGCAGGAAAATTCCCTCTAAAAGATTGCCTTGTCTTTGTCTCTTGGGAGTACAATTTAGGTTACTACCTGAATCTGTGTCTCTCAGTCTGTGGCTTTTTTTTCTTTTGTTCAAATAAATGCTTTCCTTCCTCACTGCAGCCTAAAATTAATTTTAGTTTACAGTTTTAACTTGTTTCAAGAGGGGAAAAATATCCCTGCAGGAAGTCAACTTAAAGATTCACTCTTGGTAGCAGTATTTTAGAGAGAAAAAAATAAGAGTATATAGCAAAAAAAAATGCATAAAGTTATTTTCAGACTCTGACTTTCAGCTGAAGTCAATCTCACTAAAGTTTACCAGAAATTTCAGGTTTTTGTCAAGAATGCTAATGGAAGTTTGAAAATATTTTTTTAAGGTATCCAGTAGAGAGTCTCCAGTAAGGAAACTCAGAAAACTGAGATTTACGGAGTTGTCCAAGGCCATGCAGTTTTGTGAGTTACAGGAACAGAGGAGAAAATAGTCCTCTTGGCTGTCGTGCGTAAGTTATTAAGTAAGCATGGAATGCATTGGTTCTGGCAAGTTGTAGACGAGGTTCTTAAAAGCTGTCTTTGTTTGCAACACTTACAAACACTTGATAAAGTATTTTTTAAAGGTTCTTTAAATGCACCATTGAGCCAACATGAAAATGAAGGAAAACTTCAGAAGCCAAAAATATGGGGAGCCAGGAATCCAAAAAAGGTATTGAATGCTCAGTACGGTGTTGCTGTTGGGCATCTATCTGTCTGGGGATGCCTCACCAAACCTAGAACTTCAGCTTTCACAGGCTTTGTAAAGGCCAGGGACTTCACTCAAAGCCTAGCACAGACAGAGAAGGAAAGTCAGATCAGAGATTTCTACCTAAAGCTGAGGCCACTGAAAGGAAACATATGCAGTGAGAAGGTGAACTAGAAAAAAGAATAAAACTGGAACCCCATTCCCATTCCTCCTTACTGCCCCAACTATAAACATATTTGCTTTTCTACTGATTCAGGCAGTTAAATTTACATCAGAAAGGTGCAAATTCATGGTCAAGCCAGAAATCAGATCATTTGTGGTAGGATGTAAGGTTAAAATTTATACTAATTGTGTGACCTGAAAATCAGCAATTAAAAAACTTATAGTTAAGTGGTCCCAGCTAGACTATGCCAAACAAAAACTGAGAGAGTTATTACCAGCTAATTGTCAGTAAAGGTACTTCTTGAGAATGAATTTATGAAACAAAATGATAGTAGATACAAGATCCAATATAACAGAGGAAATGTTAAGCCAAGAATATGGTAACAACATGGGTAAATCTAAATAAACATTGACTAAAAAGTGTATGAAGATAATAAATACTGGATAATGGTAGTGTGCAACTTAAGATAGTATTAATTAGAGTTAAGACACTCTGACGTGCTTACTTCTGTTGTTGGTAAAGGGATTCTGGACAGGCCTCCCCAAGATGTTCCACTTTGGCATGTGAATTAGTTTGAGCTGAAGGCAATTGAAACCCTGCAGGCTCATGGGAAAATTTTACCTCTCCCTTAAAGAATTTAACTTTGGGGACTTGCTCATAATAAGAGTTATTACCAGAGATAACGTTTTATGACCTATTTACAGGACAGGGCAAACATCTAATTACTGAACATCTGCTCTTCCTTTTGTCCTACCAATGACCTTCCTTCCATTTGAAGGCCCAAGGTGTCTTGCTTCATCCTTAACTCAGAATGTCTTGCATACCCGTGGAGAGACTATTCTGTGATGTAACTGCTGCCAGACCCTTGAGCTAAATTGGAGCCAGACCCTGGAGATTGCTTCCCATAAATCCCCTTAAGATTATCTGATCAACCCCTCACCTATAGCTTATGACCTGCCAGTTCTTGGGACAGGCAATTGTCCTGTATCAGGCAAGCATGTAAGGCATTTTTTTCTTATCTGGGACAGGTCACACTTCAGAACCACTAACCACCATGCCCTGCTTCTGATAATTCTTTAGTGCCTGCAACTCGGAGAGGCAGTTTATATGTATGTTTCCTTATCAATACCTCACTTTTACTTTCTGTCTCTGAACTTCTCATGTATGTGGGGTTTCTCACTCTGTCATATATGTGGGGGTTCCCATACATATGTATATAAGTAAATTTGTTTTTTTCATTAATATGTCTCATGTTGATATGATTATTAAACCAGTTAGAAGAACATAGAAGAGTAGAGGCAAGCTTCTTTGTCCTCTACATTGGAAAGGAGGATAATGATACTGATCAATTTTAGACTTTATTACTTATACATGCAAAAATTACTAGAGTGCTCACTAAAAGAATAGAAGTAGAGTACGTAAGGTCAAACATTGCAGACAGGAAAAAACTAGAATTAAATAAAAGGCAATCTAATGAAAGACAAGGAAAGAGAAAAAGTGAAACATTGGAAAAGGATATACAGAAAGTACAAAATAAGGTATT
>VMDR010036150.1:0-10567 GCA_007922815.1 Macrotus californicus | reverse complement strand
AAAAAAAAAAAAAAAAAAAAAAAAAAAAAAAAAAAAAAAAAAAAAAAAAAAAAAAAAAAAAAAAAAAAAAAAAAAAAAAAAAAAAAAAAAAAAAAAAAAAAAAAAAAAAAAAAAAAAAAAAAAAAAAAAAAAAAAAAAAAGGCCCAAATGAAAGAACAGATCAAAGCTCCAGAAAAAATACAACTAAGCGACGAAGAGATAGCCAATCTATCAGATGCACAGTTCAAAACACTGGTAATCAGGATGCTCACAGACTTGGTTGAATTTGGTCACAAATTAGATGAACAAAGGAAGGCTACGCTAAGGGAAATAAAGGAAAATGTACAGGGAACCAACAGTGATGGGAAGAAAACTGGGACTCAAATCAATGGTGTGGACCAGAAGAAAGAAAGAAACATTCAACCAGAACAGAATGAAGAAACAAGAATTTAAAAAAATGAGGAGAGGCTTAGGAACCTCCAGGATGTCTTTAAACATTCCACTATCCGAATCATAGGGGTGCCAGAAGGAGAAGAGGAACAGAAAGAAAATGAAAACTTATTTGAACAAATAATGAAGGAGAACTTGCCCAATTTGGCAAAGAAAATAGACTTCCAGGGAGTCCAGGAAGCTCAGAGAGTCCCAAAGAAGTTGGACCCAAGGAGGAACACACCAAGGCACATCATAATTGCATTACCCAAGATTAAAGATAAGGAGGGAATCTTAGTAGCAGCAAGAGAAAAGGAGTCAGTAGCCTACAAAGGAGTGCCCATCAGACTGTCAGCTGATTTCTCAAAAGAAACCTTACAGGCAAGAAGGGGCTGGCAAGTATTCCAAGTCATGAAAGGCAAGGACCTACATCCCAGATGACTCTATCCAGCCAAGCTATCATTTAGAATGGAAGGGCAGATAAAGTGCTTCCCAGATAAGGTCAAGTTCAAAGAGTTCATCATCACCAAGCCCTTATTATTTGGAATGTTAAAGGGACTTATCTAAGAAAAAGAAGATCAAAAATAGGAACAGTAAAATGACAACAAACTCACAGCTATTAACAACTGAACCTAAAACAGAAACAAAAACAAACTAAGCAAACAACTAGAACAGGAACAGAATCACAGAAACGGAGATCACATGGATGGTTATCATCAGGGGAGTGGGTGGGGAGAGAGGCGGAAAAGGTACAAGGAATAAGAAGCATAAATGGTAGGTAGAAGATAGACAGGGGAGGTTAAGAATAGTATAGGAAATGTAGAAGCCAAAGAGCTCATATATATGACCCATGGACATAAACTAAAGAAGGGGAGTGGGGGGAAGGGGTGTGCAGGGCGGGGGGTGAGGAGGAGATGAGACAACTGTAATAGCATAATCAATAAAATATATTAAAAAAAAAAGAAAAAGAAAAAGCAGAGAAACATCTGTGGAGGTCATAGCCCTAGGTCACAGACCCACTGAAGACTGAGACATAATGATAAATCTCTAGAAGACTTTCCACTCCCCCTCCTTCCATACCTTAGCAAGACATTATGTGATCTCCTGTATGATCAACTGGATTATCACTGAAAGAACAGCAAAGGTCCTATTTAACCCAGATATATTTCCCCAGTACATCACGTTGAACGACCAACAAAACACCCAAGGCATTCTAAAAAGATTAAAAAAACCACCCCCCAAAAAACTACAAAACCACAAACTAAAAAAAAACAAACAAACCCCACAAAACAAACCCAACACCACTACGACCAACAGAAAAACAGTAGGAAGAGACAAAGCAAGCATCATTTTGCCATTATTAGACTGGGAATTTAAAATAAATAGAATTAACATGCTAGGACTCTTAATGAAAAGAGTAGACACCATGCAAGACCAGATGGGCGATGTAAGCAAATACAGACTAAGAAAGAATTAAAAGGAAATTTTAGAAATTGAAACAATGCAACAGAAATGAATGCCTTATATCAAAAAAATCTAAACAGGCATATCATATTCAATCTGCAGAAAAATCAAAGATAAGAGGGAAAGATAATGTCTGGCAGTTTTCTACCACTGGTAGAAGACACAACACAAATCCTGATTCAGGAAGTCTAATAAATCTCAGGCTATAAGGCTACATAAATGAAAGGATGGAATGGTAAAAAGTTTTGAGTTGGGATAACAAGGAAAGTCATTAAACAAACAAAAAACCAAACCAAACCAGATCCCACTGTAAACTTTTCAGGGAGATAAAGTCCATTGTGTTAAGGGGTTACAGACCAGAACTGAGAGGGGAGGGCTCAGATGTCAACAGAGAAGTTGTCAGCACAGACAGGGAAGTGGTATTGCAGAAGTGAGTGACATGAAGGGAAGTGTGAGGTACAGAGAAAACATGTCCCTGAAGACACTAGCCTGTGTGTTGTGCAAGCCACCATCCTGAGTCTCTGTTTTCTGAATTACTGGGTGGTAAGTATGTTGACTGATGACCTAGCTATTCATTCTAATGCAACTCACTGAGAAAATGCATGGAAGCCTGCTTTATAAGCTGTAAAGCAGGAGGGACAAAGTCAGATATAGGATTCCCTCACGCTGTTATTTTATAATAATGTGATCATTTTGACTCTAGGGGAAGAGAACAATTTAGAATCAGCAAATATGCTAATTTTCCTAGAAGCATGCACAGGGCAAAATAGGTTTACACTTGTTCATATGCAAAATAATACAATAATTAATAAATAAGAAAATAAACTGTTTTATGGACTCACAACTGTAAACCTACTTTTGCCCCAACCTGTATTTTTAATAACATACCAATATAACTTTTAGATTATTTCAAAAGCGAAAGGCAATCACCCTCTTAAATATTTCTTTTGGACATTGTATTACGGCAAATTTCTGGAGAAAGAGGAAAAAAAGAGGTAATAGTACTATCTCTCACATTTAATCTATAATTGGTTACTGGTATCAAATCTACTTTTAGCAAAAGAAAAAACAAAAATGTAGTATGTTCTACAATCTCCTCACCATTCATTTGAGTCTCATCCTGGAACAGCTTTAACTTCTTGTTGCGAAGGCCAAACACCTTGGCTGCTTCATATAGAAGACCTTCATAGGTGAGTCCATTCTGCCCAAATGGGTTTTCAAGCAGGAGAGTGCCCACGGTTCCCACTAAACACTCTGTAGAAGAAAAAACAAATTGGATTAAAAATCAAGAACTCACACCATCTAGCTACTGGATTCCTAATGGAGGCAATGACTGATGCTGCCTTGGAGAGTCAGCAGTTAAGTACAAGAGACCGAGCGGGACTGCTGTATACTTTGCAGTGTCTTAAACAGCTCACAAAGGAAAATGAAAGGAGAAAAAGAAAAACCAACCAGTATAAAACACCTGCAGCTTGGAAAAGAGATACTCAGTAAACACTCCAATGAAGAGCCTGAAGGCTCCACTAACAAATGTGTATAATGAGAATGCCAAAATAACAGGAAAAAATAAGTAACAGTTTTGAAAACATTTTTCAAGAGCCCTTGGCCAGGAAGCTCAGTTGATTAGTGTTGTGCTTAAACATCAAACTTGTAGGACAGTTCCGTGGTCAGCACACAAACAACAGGCAATCAATGACTGTAAAAAAAGTGAAACAACAGGATCTAACACAGGTGCGGGGTAGCTGGAAGCTCCCAGACCCAGACCGGTCTTACAGCTAAATTACAGAGCAACCCACTCAAAAATCCAGAGGAGAGTGGGTGAGAGCATGCATGAGTGAGTGTGTACGTGGACGAGTGTGTGAGTGGGCAAGAGCCCGACTGTCTGCAGGGCAAACAGGAGCCGGCAGCCTGGGGTCTCCTGGAGGAGCAGCTGCTGGAGCTGCCCAGCCTGGTACTTCTGGCTGTAGACATTTTGAGGAGTGTAAGTAAAAAAGCCTCCTTGAGAAGCAGCTTCCAGAATGCCCACACCTCGGCCGGGATCTGTAGACTGTGATTCTTACTGGGGAGGGGGTTATTTCCTCTCAGGCCCCAGGTGCTGAGGAAATTGCACAAGTAGAATCTGACTCCAGAGCCTTGAGCCCCAGGGGCTGAGAGAGCGAGCCTGGGTGGGCTGGCTTCAGAGACATGGTGGTGGGAGCAGGCCTGCCTGCTGTTGAGATACACTGGAGGAAGGAGGGAGAGCGCCCTGCCCTCACCATCCAGGAGATCCAGAGAGAAATGCTGGGACTGTCAAGGCAATGGCAGAGCTGTGGTCATCCCTGACCGAGAGAGACCTCACGCTTTTTGGGGAGGGGGAGCGTGTGGAAAACAAGCCCCCAGGCCTCAGTGCTGCTGTGTGGGGGCCACACAGAAACTCTTTGAAAAGAGGAGCTTAGGCGGGACCTTGCGTTTGATGGTGTGCACAGCGTCTCCGTGAACGAAGAAGTCAGAGAGATACTGTCACGCTGAAGCGACTGTGGAACCCACCCAAAAACAGCTGGCGAGCAGGCAGCTGTGCAGAATGGGGAGTTTGGCCCAGGCCTGCTGTCAAGACAGGCAGGCTGGGGACAAGATGGCCAAGAGCCGAGCACCTGCGACTTGCTGCAGCCAGGCAGATCCACTCATAGGCTGCTGGGCCCAACCCCCACCTGCGGGATTACAAGCTCTGCAGATCAGCTAAGGCCAGGCTCAGGAGCCCCTTGCTGGGCGCATATCCACAGGGGGAAAAAGGAATAGCTCCGAAAAAGTCCTTTCTACCAGACTCTACAAGCTACATGTTCTTCAGTGGCAAACACTGGGCTCTGCTGAGATGAACTCCACTGTGGTCTTCTTCATTATTTGCATTACTCTCTCTCTCTGCACAGCTTTTAAATATTCATTTCTTGTCCTTCAAGTTTGTTCCTATTATTTCACTAGTTTTAATAAAATTTTAGTTTATTTCAAGTCCCGTAATTTCCACCTCCCTTCTCGTACTACATTCTGTCTTCTTCCTTCCTCTTCTCAGTTTTGTTTTAAATTTTATTTTCTCTCTTGCTACAACATGTTTCCAGTCTGCACTCTTATTATTTCTCCTACCTGCAGCCTCTAAAACTGTTTTTCATGTCATTAGGCATCTCACATTCTTTTTTCCTGTTCTTAAAATACCCTTATTCTCTCTCTGCCATTACTAATCTTTGCTCATTGGATTTTGATATAATGGTTGTTGCACTTCTTCCATTTTATTCCTAGATCTTAACTATTTTTATATTTCAAATCTCAAATTTTGCCATTCCCCTCACCTCTTCCATTTTAGCTTCCTCCTGGCTCTTACCTTTTTTCGTTTTAAATTTTATTTTTGCCCTCTCAGCCTGGTTTCATTCCTCACTCGCATTTCTTTGCCCTCTAAGCTGTCAAGATCACTTTCCTTTCCTTCTTTCCCATCTTACCCCAATTCCACCTGCATATTAATCTTTCCTCATTTGTGGTGGATATTGTTGTGGTGGACCTTTTCTTCCAATTTGGCTCCTATCCACTATTAAACACATTTTTTTTTAGAAAACTAATACTACATTCCTCTTTTCTTAATCCACTTTGCCTTCTTTACCCCCTTTTTAATTTACATTGTAAATTCTATTTTCTTGCTTTCTTTGCCTTGTTTTTCTATTCCCTAGTCTTATTATTTCTCCTACTTCTACCCTCTCAAAATAATTTTTTTCAGTTAGTCATCCCATATTTGTTAAAGTAATAGTCTTAATCTCCTTATACCTCTATTAATATTTGCTTATATGCTGATGATAGTGTGATTGTGGGTGCAGTTATTCCTGCAGGTGTGGGTTTTGTATCCTGGGTTGTCTTGTTTTGTTCTGGCAGCACCTGTATAACAGCATACAAGACCTGGTGGGCAGTGTACCTCTCAGCTAGCCAGAGGGAAAGACCCACCAAAGAATGACACAGCAGCAACCAAAACCAAGACACAACAAGGGGAGCCCAAATAAACGGCATAAAGGACATCCAAAGAATTTCCAGCTCAGGAGATCAAGGAGACTGTACCACTGAGTCCCAAAGTCTCCTACCTCAGAACAATATCCCATGAAGACAAGGACTTAAAGCAGATGAATCTAATGTGCAGAAACAAACAAAAAGAGTCACCTAAAATGGAGAGACAATGAAACACCCCAATTGAAAGGAAATGAGGAATCCCCAGAAAGACTGCTAAATGAAATTGAAGCAAGCAATCTAACATACAGTTCAAAATAATGGTTATAAGGTTGCTAAAGTAGCTCAGTGAGGACTGTAAGGAACTCTATGGAAGCTATAAGGAACTTAATGGGAACTATATCAGCAAAAAAAAATAGGGGGGACAGAAACTATCAATAAGAGCCAGGAGAAAATCAATACAATTTCTGAAATGAAGAACACACCAGAAGGAATTACAAGCAGGCTGGATGAAGCAGAGGATCGAATCAGAGAGATGGAGGACAAGGTAGGAAAAAAACACTAAAAGCAACAAAATGAAGGAAGACACAAAAAGAATGAAGATACTTAAGGGAACTGCAGGGCAACACGGAATGTAATAATATCCGTACCACAGGGATACCAGAAGGAAAAGAAGAAGAGGAGTAAGGGGTAGAAAACTTGATTGAAAAAGTAATGACAGAAAGCTTTCCTAACTTGGTGAACGAAAGTCACACAAGCCTAAGGATCACAGAGGGTCCCAGTGAGGATGAACCCAAAGAGACCCACTCCAAGATAACATCAGAATTAAAATAACAAAATTCAAAGACAAAGAGAATCTTAAAGGGAACCAGGGAGAAACAACTAGTAACGTACAAGGGAGCTCCAATAACGATATAAGCTGATTTCACAACAGAAACACTACAAGCCAGGAGAATATGACAATAATTCCGAGTAATGAAAAGCAAAGGCCTGCTACCAAGACTACTCTACCCAGCAAGGCTGTCATTTCAAATGCAAGGCAAAACAAGGATTTTTCCCAGACAAAACAAGGTTAAAAGGACACATATCTACTGAACCAGCATTGTAAGAAATGCTAAAGGGACTGCTTTAAGAAAAAGAAAAAGAGAAAGGAATACAAGTATAAAGGAAAGAAATGACAATAAATTAGTACCTATCAACAACAATCTTAAAGGTAAGTGAATTAAGTAATTCGATCAAAAGACAGGGTAGCTGAATGATAAGAAAACACGACTGACATATATACTGTCTATGCTAGACCTCAGAACAAAAGACCTACACAGACTGAAAGTGAAGGGATGGGAAAAAATATTCCAAGCAAATGGACATGAAAATAAAAGCCTGGGTAGCAATACTTTTATTAGACAAAATACACTTAAAAACAAAGGCCATTACATGAGACAAACTCATAATACTTAAGGGAGTAGTACAAAAAATGGATATTTTTTTTTATAAAAAATCTCTTATAGAGAATATAGGAGCAAATGAAGAGAATAAAGGAGCTCCTACCCTTCCTGACAGCATGGATGGAACTGGAGAATATTATGGTAAGTGAAATAAGCCATTCAGTCAAAGAGAAATACCATATGATGTCACCTATAAGAGGAAGCTAATGAACAAAATAGAACGAGAGGCATGGAAACATGGAACACACTGGCAGTGATGAGGGGGGAGGGGGAAGAATGACCAGGGTAGAAAGAAGGGGAAGGACCACGTGTGGACGACCCATGGACATGATCAACAGGATAGGGAACGACACTGGGAGCAGGGGGGTGGGCTGGGCGGAGGCAGACTGAAGGTGAAAACTGGTACAACTGTAACAGAATAATAATACAATATTTAAAATTAAAATAAATAAAAGCGAAACAACAAACTGATGTCTCTCCTCCCCCACCTTCTAAAAAAATCAATCAGTAAAAAAATTTCCCTAAAAAGGTGAAATTAAAATGTTGTTGGCATTTAAACAATTTAGCTTCATTTAGCTCTAACTTTTACCTAACCAGTTTATATAATTTAACATGCCAGGTGGATGAAGTTGTTTCTACATAAATGTACCAAAAGAAATAAACCTGTGTGTGCACCCTAAAGCAGGGTGAGAATCTACACTTATATTATTACTACATTGAAGCCAATCTAAAAAATCCTCGTAAGTCAAAAAGGGTGAACATCACAGTAACCTGCACCGTCCCGAACCCCCCCATCCACCTGAGGAGGTGTGTGCAGTCAGGGGAGGAACATACCTTGCGGGTGTGCACTCAGGAGCTGCAGGTTGATGTACTGACAGGGCAGAGCACTGGGGCTGTTGGTTGGAGAGGGAACTGACCCTGCAGTCACACACAGCGTTTTCCCACTAAGGTTCAGTAAGTTGGTTTGATTTTGTATTTCTAAAAATAACAAAAGAGTAACAAGACATCATTCTTTCAGGGGTAGATAGGTCAGAGCTGAAGTCATTCACTTTTTCTTATTTGTTAAACTACCACATATACATATTTTCAGTGATATTTTCTATGTTTATCAAAGGACACTGTCTTCATTATGGAATCAGGTTTTAATGACATGCAATAGAAAATGCTATTGATGCGAAACAGCCTATTTACAATCGAAACTACAGGCCAACTCTTTTGTCCTTCTTTCGTTCTTTCCCTGCATACCTGACTCTTGAACATGGGTTTGAACTATAGGTTAACTTACATCAAAATTTTTTTCAATAAATACAGTCAGCCTCTTGTATTTGCAGGTTTTGCATCTGGGGATTGAAAACAGTAGTTTTGCATTCCCAAGTGGAGGAAAAATACTGTTTTCCGTCCATGGTTGGTTGAGTTTGTGAAGGTGAAGGCTTGACTGCACAAATTATATCCAGATTTTTTACCAGAAGGGTGGGATGGGGTGGGGTGATCAGTATCCATAAAACCCACATTTTTCAAGGGTCAACTGTGTATTACATTGTAGTTTTCTTAAAATTTCCTCCTGAGAACCCCCGACTTCACCATGAAAAGACCCATGTGTCAGAGAATAATAGTCATAGTAAGTAAACAGGTTTTTGGACTCATGACCATATGTGGAAAATAGCAAGACACATAAAACATGTGCAATATAATTTTATTTATAGAAAGTTAAACATTGCTAAGTAATGTAAACATAGGTAATGGGTAGTGACTGTGACTGAGGATGTGGAGTGAAACTGGTGGGTATGAAACCAGACTGGGTAAGACCCTCAGGCACCTGTTCCACGTAGTGGCTGGATGCCCATGACCAGCCTGGAGCCACAAGGGCTCCTCACTTGACCCACACCTATGGCTTCCTGAGGATTCACCAGTTGACAGAGAAAAAACTTCAGGTGTGCCGTGTGGATGGCTCTACATAATGTGCCGCACTATCACAAGTAGATGGATGGCTGCAGTCCTGCATACCCATTGACTCTGGGGGGTCCTGAAGAACAATGTTGACAGGAATCCAATTAGTGGGCACAAGTTCATTCAGGGCAGCTGGTTGTTTATTTTACTCAGGTGGGATGGCCAGAGGAATGGACCTACACTTATCCATGGGCAGTGGCTAATGGTTGGACTGATTGGGAATGACCGCAGACTTGGAAAGAGCAGAACTTGAACACTGGAGACAAGGAAGTCAGGGCAAAGGTATGTAGAAGACTGCTGCAGATGAGCAGACTGTGAATGAGAACCCTAAAAATCAGGTGTACAGTGTCACCTGTTTTGTGGAAGGCAGTATGCCTTTCCCCGACCACTCCAGTCCTTGCCCAATGGAACGATGAATCGGGCCATTGTGGCTGGGTAGAGTTCACATGGGCTCAGCAACACGGATTCCACTCTAAATAATGGTTTTTCTCCCTGGTACAGTGCACCCCATGTACCAACAGCAGTAACATTACTAAGCTCCCAATATCACATTATTGCCAGCTGATGAGTAGAGAACCCGATGGCAGAATGGTTACTGGGCCACTTCCATCACAGAAAACATAGTACTTTATTCATCCTGGAATAGACATGTGTTTGGGGTATGAGTTAGTCTTAGTTGCCTGCAGTGCGTCTGTCAGACCCATCATCAATGGACTGTGGGAACCATCTATTTACTACTATGGCACCTCACAATACTGTTTCTGATTAAAGAACTTGAGATACAGGAAGGTGTGTGTGTATTCAGGGAATTCCCTGGCCATACCATAGTTCCCATCACCATGAAGCACCTGGTCTAGAACAATGGTGGAGTGGCCCCCCCCCCTTTTTTTGTTGTTGTTCAATTACAGTTGTCTGCATTTCACCCCCGCTACTCTCCCCAACCCCAGCCAAACCCACCTCCCTCCTGGTTTTGTCCATGTGTCCTTTATAGTTGTTCTTGAAAACCCTTCCCCCCATGCACCTCCCCTCTGGTTATTGTCAGACTGTTCTTAATTTCAATGTCTCTGGTTATACTTTGCTTGCTTTGATCTTTTGTTGATTATGTTCCAGTTAAAGGTGAGATCATGTGGTATTTCTCCCTCACCGCCTAGCTTATTTCACTTAGCATAATGCTCTCTAGTTCCATCCATGCTGTTGCAAAGGGTAGGATCTCCTTTCTCTCTGCTGCGTAGAATTCCATTGTGTAAATGTACCATAGTTTTTTGATCCACTCATTGACTGATGGGCACTTAGGTTGCTTCCAGCACTTGGCTATTGTAAATTGTGCTGCTATGAACATTGGGGTGCAT
>VMDR010036149.1:0-10566 GCA_007922815.1 Macrotus californicus | reverse complement strand
CCTGCCAAGGAGAGTGATGGAGGAGGCACAAGAGGTCTTCTGGAAAAATGATTATGTTCTGTATTTATCTGAGTATTGGTAATATGAGTGTGTACAAATGAAAATTTATCAAGGCATACACTTATAATTTGGGAATAAGAAAGTTATCTTCAATACAAACTTTACATTGAAAAAAGTAATTATTATAAGTGCCCAGAGAAGGATTTATGCCTGAGAGGGAACTACTACTAATGTGTTTAAACTGAAATATGTATTTTAAAAATATATAAAAGTAAGATATTTTAGCTCAATTCCATTCTCTTTTGAATTAGACTTTTCTCTGTTTGCTTCAAGTTGCTGGAGTGGTCGAGGGCATTTTGAAAATCCTAAATGCCCTGAAGAATCTAAACAAAAGTTGAGTTGGATGTGCATTAGGTTTTCTTAATATATTTTATTGATCATGCTATTACAGTTGTCCCATTTTTCTCTCCCCTTTATCCCCCTTCACACTGCACCTCCCCTCCCACCAGCACTCCCCCCACTCCTTAGTTCATGTCCATGAGTCGTGCATATAGGTTCTTTGGCTTCTCCATTTCCATACTATTTTTAGTCTCCCCCTGTCTATTTTGTACTTACCATTTATGCTTCTTATTCCCTGTACCTTTTCTCCCATTCTCCCCTCTCCATCTCACCACCGATAACCACTAATGTGATCTCCATTTCTGTGAATCTGTTCCTGTTCTAGTTGTTTGCTCAGTTTCTTTTTGTTTTTGTATTTTTTTAGATTCAGTTGTCGATAGTTGTGTTTGTTGTCATTTTACTGTTCATATTTTTTATCACTTTTATCTTAGAAAAGTCCCTTTGAATTTCATATAATAAGGGCTTGGTGATGATGAACTCTTTTGACTTTACCTTATCTGGGAAGCACTTTATCTACCCTTCCATTTTAAATTATAACTTTGCTGGATAGAGTAATCTTGGATGTAGGTCCTTGCCATTCACGACTTGGAATACTTGCCAGCTCCTTCTTGCCTGTAAGGTTTCTTTTGAGAAATCAGCTCATAATCTTATGGGAACTCCATGGTAGGTAACTATCTCCTTTTCTCTTGCTGCTTTTAAGATTCTCTCCTTCACTTTAATCTTGGGTAATGTAATTACGATTGCCTTGGTATGTGCTTCCTTGGGTCCAACTCCTTTGGGACTCTCTGAGCTTCCTGGACTTCCTGGAAGTCTATTTCCTTTGCCAGATTAGGGAAGTTGTCCTTCACTAGTTTTTCAAATAAGTTTCAGTTTCTTCCTCTTCCTCTTCTCCTTTGTCACCCCTATGATTCAGATGTTGGAACATTTAAAGGTGTCCTGGAGGTTCCTAAGCCTTTCCTCATATTTTTGAATTCTTGTTTCTTCCTTCTGCTCCAAACTGTTGATTTGAGTACCGGTTCCCTACTCTTCACTGCCGATTCCCTATATATTTTTCTTTATTTCACTTTTCATTGCCTTCACTTTTCCCTCTATTTTGTGACTATACTCAGCCATTTCTGTGAACATCCTGATTACCAGTGTTTTGAACTCTGTATCTGATAGGTTGATATCTCTTCATTGCTTAGTTCTACTTTTGGAGCTTTGATCTGTTCTTTCATTTGGATCATATTTTTTTGTCTCCATGGGCTTGTTATGCTGTAAGGGGTGGAGCCTTAGATATTTACCAAGGTGGGGCAACCTATGTAGCCTTGTGGTGCTGTATGTAGGGGAATGGTCTGAGAGGGAACAATGCTGCTTGTTTGGCTCTGGGTCAGCTTTCAGTCACTTCTCCCATGACCCACAAGCAAATTAGGCCCTTCTGGTGCTAATTCCCATGTGGGTAGGTTTGTGTATGTTCTAGAACCTTGTGGGTCTCTCCAAATAACTCTTTTGTGAGGTTGGGAGTTTCTCCCACTGCTGCAACCCCCACAGGTTTTTTTCAGACAGAGGTTTTGAGGCTTTATTTTCCCTGCACTGAAACCTTGGGTTGCTCAGTCTGTCTTGCTCCCCAGTTGTTCCTTGGTTTATCCACAAGCAAATGTGGGACCACCTAGTCCGCCAGCTGCCTTTTCACCTGTCCTGGTCCTCCTGCTTTTGGCTTGCTACAAGTCCTCTCGGCTGCCTGTCTACACCCCTACTACTGGTCTGGATGAATGTTTCTTCTTTAACTCCGTGGTTGTCAAACTTCCATACAGTTTAATTTTCTGGTATTTTTTGTTTGTTTGTTTTTTTAATTTGTTGTTGGCCTTCTTTTGGTTGTGCAAGGAGGCAAAGTGTATCTACCTATGCCTCCATCTTGGCTGGGAAAGGATATTCATTTGGTTTGTATCAACGGGATAAACTTACATATTTTGCAGTTACTTCCATATATAATTACATTATTGGTTGCTGTCCTTGTACAGAAATGACTTCCAGGAATTCTCAGAGGGTCTGCTGGTATCATGAGATAATGCATCAGGACCAGAGATCCTATGGAGAAAAAAATTGTATCTACAACCCTCAGCACTGGAAATATGAGGTAAGCACAATTTGAATGTACAGACCAAAAACTAGTGTATGAATATGCGTCTAAAACTTGAAGTATTTCTTTTGGTTTCTCATGAAAATGGAAGTTCTCTCTTGTCAAAAATAATCTCTTCATAAAAAACATGTAATTATAAGAGCAGCATAATTTTTATGGAAATGAGACAAAGTAGAATTTATTAGTATTTCTATATTTGTGGGAAACAAACTTACAGCCATACTAAAAATAGTGCATGTGTGTGTGATGCCCATGTTTCTGTACGTAAACTATCAATAATAAAAACAGACTTTGGTCAATCATATTAGAGAAAGATTAAATTATCTCTATTATTTTTTAGAAAATGATATTACAAAACTGCATTCAGAGACCAAAGAAATGCAACCAAAAGAATGTAGGGGAAAAATATTTAACCAAACATGATTATTTGTTTTTGGTTTTTGGTTTAGATTTTGTGACCATTTGGTATTTGAGCTTTAAAATGTGTAATTTTGTATTTATTCTCTCATTGTCATTACTAATTTTGTACTTATTTTTATATTTGCAATTTTGAAATCTTTCCTTAAGGAGGGTACCCCTATATTGTATAATATTCTGACACCACAAAACTCAAATCTGCCTAAGTAGTTTCCACTGTCCTCACTTCTTCGTCTCATTAAATTCCCCTTTCTTCTTTTTTCTTCTACTGTAGCTTCTCAGGCAGCCTCTGCATCTACAGCCAAGTTGACCACGTTTATTGAACTTAAGGTTGATTAACCAGTTACTTACTGTAGGCAGGTAACAGGAGAATGGGGATAATTATGAAAACAAACTTCATTTATCAGGGTTTATAAGAGGCATATTGAAGCACATGCTGGAAAGGGCATAACCTACATAGGGTAACAGACAGTTTGAGCTCCACTGGGCAGCAAAGCTTTCTTCTCTCGGTCCACAAGGCACCTCTGATAGAGGAGCAGTTTAGATCTAACCACTCTACAGACTCATCCTTGATCAAAACCCTGTCAGTCATTGCTAGTTGAGTGGCTGGTAAAATGAGTAAATCCCCAAGCCTCAGTTTTCTCCTGTGTAAACAGGAGTGACAATGAAATTAGATGAGAAGTTTTGGGGGTGAGGGAAAATGACTGTCTTCAGTTTTCTGAGTTCCAGAGAGGAAAATCATTCCAAATGCTTTCTGTTTTATTTTATCTCTGCATGTAAGAAGAGTTGCAAAATGCTTAATTTAATGTCTAGAATATTGAAAACCACTCAAAAGTGTAACATTAGGTGGAATGATTTAAAATAATATACTTAAAATATAGGGTAGGAAAAGTGACTTGGAAATAATTGTTCATGATATTTTTACAAAATAATTATGTGAATAGTTTATCCTTAATTTGATAGTATGCAATGTAGAAAATTAAGTAATATTATTATTACTGATGATAATGATGCAATAATACCTGAAATGTCTCAAGGTACAGATCTCTAAGGTTTGCCTGTATCTCTTGACTTTATTTTAAGTCCAGTTTCAAGTAATGCAGCACTGAAGCATGTTTCCCAATTGTTCCTAATGCCATTTGACTAATGACATGGACAAATAAGGAGAAAGTTCCTAAAATAGTCATAAATATTTGCTGATGAAGTATAACAAGATGAGTATTATGGAAAGTATGATGTGTTTAGGATTCCAATGAAAATTAAACAAGGCAACTAAATTTGAAGTCCTTGACTGGTAGTTTGCAAGGTCCTTAAAGATGTGATTTGAAGACTGCAAATGCAATCCCTAGAAGTCTAACACTCTAAGTGAACTCAAAGTCAGTGAAGGCATCTTCAGTAACATGCTGTGTATAGAAACTATTCACAATGATTGTCCATA
Source organism: Macrotus californicus (assembly GCA_007922815.1). NCBI lineage: Eukaryota > Metazoa > Chordata > Mammalia > Chiroptera > Phyllostomidae > Macrotus > Macrotus californicus. The sequence goes on along the minus strand of VMDR010036149.1, from coordinate 6,193 downwards.
GCATCATTTGTATTCCCCCTTATGTGAGAGAAACTGTAAAATGGTTCATATTACTCTCCATGGCAGTGTTCTGGATTCTGGTAAAACTGCCACTTCCTAGGCTTTTCTAGGGATGATGGCTGCCTGTATTCTGTGTATACGCCCCCTGTTCCCAGGTTATTTCAGAAAAATGCAAGATGCTTCTTTTTCAAAAGCTTTTTTTACAGCTTGAGGTAGTTTTTACACCTTTTCCAGCAATAGTCATCCCTCCTTGCAAGAACAGAAGCAAAATACAACCATATTATATGTGCTGCTTTGTTTTGTTTACTTTTTAAAAATTAGCAAATGCTTTAATAGTAATAAAAATAGAGGTAGTGTTCTTGTGTTAGTAAAATTTCACATATATAAACATAAGAGTATCTATATGTTAAGTATTCCAATAGGTATTTTCATGTATGTTTTCTTTAGTTTTGAAGGTTTCATTAAAAAAATCTTTGCCTGTATGTATGTTGAGGAGCACCAGTGGTTTCAATCCACCCTCCTTTCCTCTCCTTCCATACAGAAGGAAAAAAGTAAAGAAGAATGGATTTGATCGCACTTATTCCATGTTATTCATTTTTTCTTTATAATAATTTTTGAAAGTATGTGTTATTATAGGTCAGGACCTGAAGGACAGCAGTTTAAGATGTAAAATGAAAGCAATTGCTTTTTCTCTAATTCAGGGAGAGAAAACACAGGGAAGACATGCTCGCCAGCTCTGAGGAAAAGGAAAGCCTCTGCCTTCCTTCCACTGACTCACTCACTTGAGTTGGGGAGAAAAAGAGGTCCCTAACCCAAAGGAAGATAAAGCACTGTAGGTCTTCCCAGCCTGGGCACTGTGCTCAGCTGGGTGGATTAGTGGGGAGGAAATTGCCTTATAGTTTAGTTTATGGTCATTAATGGGGCCAGATCCTCATCTCTTGTAGGCAAGCCAATCACAGTTCTGTGTGAGGTTCCAACTGGTATAACACAAATAGTAGGGCCTGGAATTCACACCCTCTCCACTAAGGTTACTTTGGAGAGAAGGCCACAGAGCCATCCAATATGTCCAGGCAATTGTGGGCTAGGCCATACATGCACAAACAAAGCAGGAATCCTTTCAAATTGTATCCCTAAAATCCACCTGCAAACTTACTTTTCAATTGTATTCCATTACAACAAACTTATTTTACCCTGCATATAGTTAAGTTCTACAGACTTTAATTATGATAGACAACATAGTGACTGAAATAAGTTACAAGTTGGCACTTGCCTGTGGGAAACAAGGAAAACCAAGATCCCCTCAAAAGTGTATTATCTTGGGGACTCCTACCAATGTGAAATAATTTAACTAACTCCAGAATTTGAGATTGCCTTAATTTTGCAGTGATATGCCCCAATTCATTCCAATGCCACCATCTCTGTCTCTCTCCACCTTCCTGACACTTCACTAAGCTCAGTTCCTCATCCCTGCACCCCTAGCCCAGCAACTCCAGAATAATTCATTCCACAATGCAGCTCCCAGTAGCTCCAGCCTAGAATTTAGCTATGTGTCTATTTTTACCTTTTTAAAACCCAGACACTGACTAATGTGTTCTGTGAAACAACCTGTCCTCTACTTGGGACCTCACACAGCTTCCTACCATGGGTGTAATTTAGGCCATCCCTTCCCCCACTCTTCAAAAGCTGAAGCAGCAACAGACGGTCTTCATGTGTGTGTGTTGCCTCTGATTCACACAGATGAATGAGTGGGGATATAACTTGCTGACTTAAATATGTTTAACTCTTAGACTTGCTATTCAATTATATGTCATGTGGGGGAAGCTATCACAGGTGCATGAAGCACATACCACATGGCTGACTCCAACCCAGTCACTTCATAGTTCAGACATGTACACAGGGCTTTCTTAGACATGATCTCATCTTATGCTCACAATAACCCTATGACTTTAATAGGCAGGGTTATGACAGGGGACAGAAAACAAGAGAGAACTTAATATGAAGATTTAACTATGTGGAAAGTTTAACTACGGGAAAGGATGAAAGGAGAACTCTTGTTTCTCAAAGGTAACTGCTTTATAAAGCCCTTAAGGCTGATGGAACAAAGAGAATAGGCTGCAATTATTACAATTCAGGAGCTTAGAGGAGATTCCCATGGAGCTGAAATTCAGATGCTGAGGAGGCGGAGGCCTTGCTGCTCCATAGATGCTGACTGCTGGAGCTGGAAAGAGGCACATGTGTGGCAGAAACCCAGACCTCAGAGGTGGGAGCTCCAACTGGTGCTGAGGCCTGGAGCAGACAAAGGCGGCTTGAAGCTGGTTCTGCAGACCTTGGGAAACCGACCAACAGGACTCAATGGCTACTACCTAAGGAACTGCTGCCATCAGGGGTCAGAAACCCAGTTTTCCCTTCTCCCTCCAGTCTCGTAGTCTCCCTCTAGTGTTCACTATTGTCAGAGCCTTCAGGCACCAGCGGGCAGAGCAGGCATGTCACATGCAGATCCCAGCCCGGTATATACAGAGGAGGGTTTGGAAGTAAAGGCCAAGAACTTGACCACTAGAACAAGTATTTTCTTGGCCTAATTTAGAAAACAAACGACAAAAAAGAAAGGAAAATAAGGCTGAGAGATGGTAACCAAATGAAATATCTCTCTAAGATCAAGCTGGTGAGTGGTACCTTGATTGTAAATGTTCTACTCTTTTCTTTACACCACATTTTCTGAGACCTAAGTGGTTAAAATAACCCTCCCAGAGCCACATACTATTTCAATGGCAAAGACTGAAAATAATCTCTCTCTCAAAATATTTAATGTGTCACTTTTTCTGTATTTCGCCATGACTTACAAGTATCTCATGTATATGAAGAGAGATCTAGTTAAGAAGAAAAGAGAAGTATAGGTTAGGATGAGGGGGAGGGTCTCAAAGGTACAGCTTTCAGCAAGAGACAGAAGCACTGGCAAGGAAAACAGTTAAAGTGAGAAAATCCAATGTCCCATTCATTTATGAATTCATTCATTGAACAAACAATGATTGCATGCCTGATTCATTCCAGACTCTATTTTAGATGATTGTGCCTCATATTTTAATAAAAATCCCTGCTTTCATGCAGTTAAAAATTTAGTGAGGAAGGGAGGTGATAAATAATATGAATAGCATATATACTTTGTTAGAGTGTTGAACAATAAAGCAAGAACAAAGATAAGAAATATCAACAAAGTGGTTGCATTTCCCTGTAGGATTGTCACAAAAGTCTTTATGAAGAAGGTGAGGTTGGAGTGAAGGCCGGAAGGAAGCCAGCAGGTGAGCTGATAGATATTTGGGAGAGCCTGTTCCAGGATGGAAGAGCAACATTACAGAAGTTCTGTGGCAGAAGAGGAACAAGGAAGAAGCTGGTGTGGCGGCAGCAGCATGAAGAAGCAGTAGGAAATGGTGACAGAGACATAACAGAGGACCTGCTTGAAGGGGCCTTGTTTGAAGATCTCCACTGAGATAGGTGTTGTTGTTCATCAGTACCTGCTCCCTCTTCTGGAGGACAGTTTTACTTTCATCCTCGTTGACATCATGTGTGGTGATGTGACTTGCTCTGGTCAGTGAAATGTGAGAACACATGACATATGTCCCTTCAGAAGGAAGCTTTAAGAACTAGCACATGGTTCATAAGATTCTTTTTTTTTCCTTTTTTCAGGATGACCAGCTCTATCATTCTGGTTCCCAGAGGAAAGCAATGTGGAACCGAACTGCTGGGAATCTGAAATGGACATATAAGGTAAGAAATCAATCTCTGTTGTTTTAAAAGCCACATATATTTTAAGTTTGTTACTCAACTTGAACTATTTTGGCTGAGAAATACTCCTCCTCTAGTTATGTATGATTAGTATAGAGGCCTGTTCCCCTAAGTATAGCCCTGTAGGGGTAGAAGGAAAAGGCTACTTTGCACTTGGTGGTGTTCTAGGGGAGCCATTCCTTTTAGAGTGTGCTTCTCAAATGGACATTGACACTTTCAGTCAAAAAGGGAAAAGTTCAAATCACAACTTTGGTTACTCTCTTTCACTCAAGCTACCAAGTAAAGGGAAAAAAGTCAAAATGCTATTTGGAAGTCTTTCTTTCTTAAAGAACTGGATGCTGTTTACTTATCTTTTATTTATTTTTTTGAAAAAAATATTTTTTCATCACAGTTGGCATTCAATATTGTTTTATACTACTTTCAGGTGCATAGTCTAGCGGGTAGACATTTATATAATTTAAAAAGGGGTCCCTGATAAGTCCAGCACTCCCTGGCTCCATACATAGTTATTAGAACATAACTGACTAGATTCCCTATGCTGGACTTTACATCCCCACAACTATTTTCTAACTATCATTTGTACTTCTCACTCCCTTCACCTTTTCAACACCTCCCCACAGCCTCGTCTCATCTGGCGACCATCAGTTTGTTTTCTGCAGCTATGAGTCTGTTTGTTCATTTATTTTGTTCTTTAGAGTCCACGAATAAGTGAAATCACATGGTATTTGTCTTTCTCTGACTGATTTATTTCACTCAGCATAACACCCTCTAGGTCCATCCATGTTGTCACTAATGGTAAGAGTTTACTCCTTTTTATGGCCTCATACTATTACATAGTGCCACAACTTCTTTATCCAGTCATTTACTGCTGGGCACTTAGGTTGCTTCCATATACCTCCTACTTACTCTTGATAGGAATTAATATGATACAGTCACTTGTTCTAACAATTGAGAGAATCAAGGAATACAAGAAGGAAGAAAAGGAAGAGAAGAAAGTATATTATTTGTCTTTATGTTGCATTCATCCCCACTCACTTTTCCCCTCACAGGCAACCCAGCCGTCCATCTTTGCAATCTGCCCACTCATCCTTCCGACCTCACTTGTACATATTGACACACATGCTGGCCACTCTGTTCTCCTGTCATTGCTTTCTGGCAGCAAACATGTTAATTATTTTGATGACTATATGGATGATAAGAAAGAGAAAAGTGAGAATATGAAAACTTTTTAAGTATGATTTTATGAGATAGCAAATAGAGTGATACCAACTAAAAATTAGTGATATAATCAAATAAGAGAATTACACTGAAAAAAATACGTTTGGTCTTATATACCTCTATAATATCCTGAAGAAATTGCATAAGGCTTTTTTTACAGCATTTCTCTTAGTTACGTAACATATGCCTTAAATAGCCTGTTTTTTTTGGTGGGTAGCTCAGTTGGTTAGAGCGTCATCCAGATACTCCAAGATCATAGGTTCAAACCCCAGTCAGGGCATATACAAGAAGCAACCAAGGAAGGCATAAAATAAAGTAAGTGGAACAATACATCTCTCCCTCTCTCTCTTTCATCAATAAATATTTTTTTTAGGACTTCCAGCCAAGATGGAGGCGTAGGTAGACACACTGTGCCTCCTCGCACAACCAAAAGAAGGACAACAACAAATTTTAAAACAAAAAACAACCAGAACTGACAGAAAATCGAAGCGTATGGAAGTTCGACAACCAAGAAACTAAGAAACTTACATCCAGACCGGTAGGAGGGGTGGAGAGGACTCACACGGGGCGGCGGCTGGCGGACCGGGGAAAGGCGTGGCTGGCCGGGAGAGGTGGCGGCTGCGGACCGGGCGTCCCACTCCCTCGTGAGGATAAACGGGAGGAACGGCTCGGGAATAGGACGGACCCTGCAACCCAGAGCTCTAGCTCCGGGGAAAAAAAAGCCTCAAAGCCTCTGATTGAAAACTCCTGTGGGGATTGAGGCGGTGGCAGGGGGAGAAACTCCCAGCCTCACTGGAGAGCTCATTGGAGAGACCCACAGGGTCCTGGAGCATGCACAGCCCTCCCACCGGGGATCGGCACCAGAGCCTGCACCAGAGGGGCCCCATTGGACTGTGGGTAGTGCGGAAAGTGACTGGTAATAGGCAGGGAGCGGAGCGGCCGCCATTGTTCCCTCTCGGACCCCTCCCCCACAAACAGCGTCACAATGCAGCGACATGGCCGCCCTGCCCTGGTGAACACCTAAGGCTCCGCCCCTTACTACGTAACAGGCGCGCCAAGACAACAAAAATGGCCCAAATGAAAGAACAGATCAAAGCTCCAGAAAAAATACAACTAAGTGACCAAGAGATAGCCAACCTATCAGATGCACAGTTCAAAACACTGGTAATCAGGATGCTCACAGACTTGGTTGAAT
>VMDR010036148.1:0-10567 GCA_007922815.1 Macrotus californicus | reverse complement strand
AGTGGAAAAGTAACCAAAATCCGAAAGGAAAAAAAAAGTCCAGGACCAGAAGCTTCACCAGTGAATTTTGCCAAACATTCCAAGAAGGTTTAATACCAATCTTTTCCAATCTCTTGCAAAGAAAATGATGATGAGACAATTCATTTTATAAAGTTAATATTACCCTGATATCAAAACCAGGTAAGAACATCACAAAAAATACAAATCCTAAGCCAATATCTCTGATAAACACAGATGTAAAAATTCTAAAGAAAATACCAGCAAATCAAATACAACGATATGTTAAAAGGATCATAGATCACAATCAAGTAGGTTCATTCCAGGGAGGCAAGGATGGTTCACACCTGCAAATCAATCAGAGTGGTGCACCATAGTAACAAAATATAGGATAAAATAATATTATTTTATCAATAGGTGCAGAAAAATCACTTGACAAGATCCAACACCAATGTATGGTTAAAACACTCCATAAAATGATAGTACTTTAGCATAATAAAAGTCACATGACAAACCCTCAGGAGCATTCTACTTGATGCTGAAAAACCAAAAGACTGTCCTGTAAGATCAGGAATGAGACAGGGTGCCCACTCTCACCACTTTTCTTCCGCACAGCACTGAGAGTCCTAGCCAGAAAAACTGGGGAGAAAGGGAAATAAAAGGCAGCCAAATTGGGAATATAGAAGCAAAAGAGTCATTACCTACAGTTAGAATGATTCTATATATCAAGAAAATCCTGAAGACTCCATCAAAAGTCTATTAGAAACAATAAACACAGTAAATTTGCAGGAGGCAAAATCAATACAGAAAAATCTATTGCATTTCTACCAACTAACAATAAAATATCAGAAAAACCAATCCCATTTACAGTCACAACAAAAAGTATAAAATATCCAGGCATAAAAGTAACAAAAGAGGTAAAGTACCTGTACACTGAAAACCACAAGACATGTTTGAAAGAAATTGAAGAAGATATCAAGAAATGGAAAGATATTGACTGTTCATGGATTGGAAGAATTAACATTGTTACAATGGTCATATTACCCAAAGTTATGTACAGATTTAATGCAATCCCCACCAACATCTTAATGGCATTGTTCAAAGGAATAAAACAAAAAAAAATCCTCAAGTGTGTATGGAGACACGAAAGACCTCAAATAGCCAATGCAATCCTGAAAAACACACAAAGCTGCAAGTATCACATTACCTGGCTTAAAATTATACTACAAAGCTGCAGTCAAAACAGTATGACACTGACAGAAAAATAAACACACAGACCAACGAAGCATGATTAAAAGCACAGAAATAAACCTATGCACATATGAGCCATTGATTTTCCATAAAAGGGCTAAAACATACAATGGACAAAGTAAAGTTTCTTCAATTAATGATGTTGAGAAAACTGGAAATCCGTATGTAAAAGATTGACACCAGACTCCTATCTGAATGATACAAAAATTAACTCAAAGTGGATTAAAAATTTGAATGTAAGACCTGAAACAATAAAATACATATAAGAAAACATACATTAAATTTATAGACCTTGAGCTCGGAGGGGTTTTTGTGAACTTAACACCAACGGCAAGAATATAAAGGAAAAATAAATGAATAGGACTACATCAAACTAAGAAGCTCTGAATAGCAAAAGAAACTATCAACAAAACAAAAAAGCAGCCAACTGAATGGGAGAAGGTATTTGCAAGTGATGCCTCTGATGAGGGATTAATACCCATAATACATAAAGAATTCACACAACACAACAACAACAAAACAATTTGATTCAAAAGTGGACAGAGGACCTGAACTCTCCTAAGAAAGACATACAAATGGCCAGCAGATATATGAAAAGATGGTCAACTGAACCGGCTGTAATGAAACTGCAAATCAAAACCACAATGGCATACCACCTCCACCTGCTATCATGGCTACTACCAATGAGACAAGGAATAACAAGTATTGTATGTGGAGAAAAGGAAACCTTTGTACACTGCTGGTGGGAGTGTAAATTGGTATGGCCATGATGGAAAACAGTATGGAGGTTCATCAAAGAATTAATAATAGACTTCCGGCCAAGATGAAGGCATAGGTAGACACACTGTGCCTCCTCACACAACCAAAAGAAGGACAACAAAAAATTTAAAAACAAAAAGCAACCAGAACTGACAGAAAATCGAACTGTATGGAAGTCTAACAACCAAGGAGTTAAAGAAGAAACATTCATCCAGACCGGTAGGAGGGGCAGAGACAGGCAGCTGACTAGAGAGGACTCCTAGCAAGGTAGCAGCTGGAGGACCAGGTGAGGCAGTGGAATTCGGACAGGGCAGTCCCACATTCTCATGCAGATAAACTGGGAGGAACAACTGGGGAGCGAGACAGACCTTGCAACCCAGGGTTCCAGTGCAGGGAAATAAAGCCTCAAAGCCTCTGACTGAAAACACCTGTGGGGGTTGAGGTGGCAGTGGGAGAAACTCCAAGTCTCACAGGAGAGTTCCTTAGAGAGACCCACAGGGTCCTAGAATGCACACAAGCCCACCCACCCAGGAATCAGACCAGAAGGGTCCAATTTGATTGTAGGTAGTGGGGGAAGTGACTGAAAACTGGCAGAGAGTGGAGCAAGCGGCACTGTTCCCTCTCAGATCCTTCCCCCACAAACAGCGTCACAACGCAGCAACGTGGGTTGCCCCACCCTGGTGAACACCTAAGACTCCACCCCTTACTACGTAATAGGCCCACCGAAACAAACAAAAAAAAAAGACCCAAATGAAAGAACAGATCAAAACTCCAGAAAAAATACAACTAAGTGATGAAGAGATAGCCAGCCTATCAGATGCACAGTTCAAAACACTGGTAATCAGGATGCTCACAGAAACGTCAGAATATGGTTGCAAATTAGAGGAAAAAATGAAGGCTAGGAAAAGTGAAATAAAGGAAAATGTACAGGGACCCAACAGTGACAGGAAGGAAACCTGAACTCAAATCAACAGTTTGGACCAGAAGGAAAAAAGAAACATTCAACCAGAACAGAATGAAGAGACAAGAATTCAAAAAAAATGAGGAGAAGATTAGGAATCTCCAGGACATCTTTAAATGTTCCAACATCCAAATCATAGGGGTGCCAGAAGGAGAAGAGAAAGAGCAAGAAATTGAAAACTTATTTGAAAACATAATGAAGGAGAACTCCCCCAATCTGGCAAAGGAAATAGACTTCCAGGAAGTCCAGGAGGCTCAGAGAGTCCCAAGGAAGTTGGATCCAAGGAAGCACACACCAAGACACATCATAATTACGTTACCAAGATTAATGAGGAGAGAATCTTAAAAGCAGTAAGAGAAAAAGAGACAGTTACCTACAAAGGAGTTCTCATTAGACTATCAGCTGATTTCTCAAGATGTCTCCACCCCTCCTACCGGTGTGGATGAATGTTTCTTCTTTAACTCCTTGGTACTACCATACCATATTGCCATACATTTCTTTGAGGCCTTCTTTGGCAAGAGGGGGCTGGAAAGAAGTATTCCAAGTCATGAAAGGCAAGGACCTACATCCAAGATTACTCTATCCAGCAAAGCTTTCATTTAGAATGGAAGGGCAGATAAAGTGCTTTCTAGATAAGATCAAGTTAAAGAAGTTCATCATCACCCAGCCCTTATTATATGAAATATTAAAGGGATTTATCTAAGAAAAAGAAGATAAAAAATATGAACAGTAAAATGACAACAAACTCACAGCTATTAACAACAGAACCTAAACAACAACAACAAAAAAAAACTAAGCAAACAACTAGAACAGGAACAGAATCACAAAAATGGAGATCACATGGAGGGTTATCATGAGGGGGGTGGGTGGGGAGAGAGAGGGAAAAGGTACAGGGAATAAGAAGCATAAATGGTAGGTTCAAAATAGACAGGGGGAGGTTAAGAATAGTATAGGAAATGTAGAAGCCAAAGAACTTATATGTGCGACCCATGGACATGAACTAAATGGGGGGAATGTGAGTGGGAAGGGGTGTGCAGGGCAGCCTGGAATAAAGGGGATAAAATGGGACAACTGTAATAGCATAGTCAATAAAATATATTTTAAAAAATTAATAATACATCTACCATGTAGCCTAGCTATCCCTCTTCTGGATATCTACCAAAAATCTTGAAAACACTTATTTATAAAAATATATGTGCCCCTATGTTCATTGTAGCATTATTTACAATGGCCAAGACATGGAAACAACCTAATTGTATAAAGAAGGTGTGAGATCACACACACACACACACACACACACACACACACACACACACAGTGGAATACTACTCAGCTATAAGGAAATATGAAATATTGCCATTTGCAACAACATAGATGGCTCTTCAGAGTATTGTGCTAAATTAAATCAGAAAAGGACAACCATATGATTTCACTCATATTTGGGATAGAAAACAAAAAAGCAACAAGCAAACAAAGCAAACAAAACTCAGACTCACAGACACAGACAACAGTATGATGGCCACCATGGAGGCAGGGAGCAGGAATTCCATGAAGAAAGAAGGGAGTGAAGGGAGTCAAACTCTCTGTGGTGAGAGAGGAAGTGTGACTCTGGATGGTGAGTCCACAATTAAGTACACAGATGTCATACTATACGGTTGTGCACCTGAAGTTTATAGAATGTTAGTAGCCAATATTTCTCTAAGAAACTTAATAAAGTGCTTTAAAGACACATGTTACCACCAGTAAGTCACTGTGATAATACAAGAGCATAATTTATTGCTAAACCTTGAAAGGATGAAAAAAATGTAAGAGACCCACAGAAATATCTAAGACTCAGAAACTGTGACATGACAAAATTTTTCAAAGAGAGTATTTGTTAAAAAATAGCCACTAAAAGACCATTTTGAACATGGTGGTTTAACTCCCTGTGTGGATTATTCAGAGACTCCAGACATTTATCAGTGATTTAAACTAACTGTACAAAGTGTTTTAGACCAGTTCTCAAATACCCATCTCTAGACTGATGCCAAACCTCCATAAACTTTTCACCCCTTTGTAACAAAAGTATAAAAAGAAGAAAAGTGTAATGGTAGCAATATTAATCTAAATATTCATTTTAATGGGCTGCCGTTTTTTCTGAGAAAACACTTTCTGGGAATCAGTGGTCTTTAAATGTAAGATGATGGTAGCAATGGATGCTAAGTGTGTGTGTGTGCGCGCAAAATAAAACGTTGGCACCCACACATTGGTTTTACTTATTTATTCAGGATTTCTGTGGGCCTTTTTTATTTTTGCTTGATTGTTTCGTGTTTTATACAGCAGATCTTTGAAAATGTTATTTCATAAAGCACAAACTGACAGTAACCAGAGGAGAGAGGGATAATGGGGGAAAATAGAGGAAGGGTCGTCAAGGAACATGTATAAAGGACACATGGACAAAGCCAAAGGGGGTGGGAGGCGGGAAGGGTGGGGGCCAAATGGAATCAATGTACTTGAACAACAATTTTAAAAAACACCAAAAAAGTAAAATAAAATTTAAAAAAAGAAAAATGTCATTTCATTCAAAGGCATTTCGTTATAACATTGATGAGATGTTACAGTAACAACCTAACTTTTTTTAATGTTAATTAACCAACAGGAGAACCACTGTCCTTGCGCCTTGGGCCGGCTCAGAACCTTGCCGCGGTTCCGTGGGCTGCCGGCTATAAGTGCAGCTCCCAGGTTCTCCGCCAGGGGGCAGAGCAGCCCTACACTTCACGGTGAAGCGCCTCCTGTGCTACCTCTGCCGGTTTGCCCTTGGTGAAAATCATTTCCCCTTTCGAAAAACATCTTATTTCATCCTCTTAGAATTTTTCCTCAAGGAGTATCTTGAGCTGAAGTAGTTCACATCTCAGCCTAGCCGTGAATTGTCCAGGGTTGCATTTAGGCCTGACTGCTTCTTGGGTTTTTTAATTCATCACAACCCTCTGTTAATACGGAGACCTACGCGAGCTGTTCCGAAGGCACGAGGCAGCCTTCCTCCGAAATCTGGGTCCTTCTGCCCTCGACCGCCCAGCGCATGCGCACACGGCACACCGGCAGGAAGGGAGGGGAGCCAGCCCCGCAGGTCCAGAAACGCCGGCCGCGGAGCAGCGCGGTCCCCGCTCCCGGGGTTGTTGCCTCCGGGCCCCGCCGCAGGTGCCGGCCGGACCAGCGGTCCGCGTCTTCGTGTTCCCTCGTGACCGAGTCACAGGCGGTCCGAGCCCCGGCTCGTGAGGACGCCGTCTGCGGGCTTGGGCCTCAGGGAGCCCGGGCTGCGGCGCCCCCACGGCCCGCTGCCGTTTGACCGGGGGCTCGCGGTTACCGCGCGCGGCGTCTTCTTCGGGCCTGCACTTCGGGACGGCGGAGCGGCCGTGGCCTTCGTCCTCAACGCTTTGTTCCTCGCGGGAGCCGGCGCTCTCCAAACGAAGCCGCGAGTCCTGCCGGGCCGCCCTGGCGGGGGACAGGCCCGCGGCGTCTCCGCGCGGCCTCGCGTGTCCTCGCGCCGGGGAGGCCTCGAGAGTGGCCGCGGTCGCCTGCAGCTGGCTCCCGCCCGCCCTCCGAGTGCCTCTTCCACTTCCCAAAGCCCCTGACCTCTCTCCTTTGGGGTTTGGCGGACCTGGTTTAAACGCAGGCCGCCCCCTTCCCTGGCTGGGTGGCGTCGAGCGCGTTTCTCGACCCAGCTTCCCGGCCGTCAAACGGAGATCGCAGAGCCGCACCCTCGCCTCCCTGCGGGGCGTCATCCGCTCAGTTTAACCGTTACTGAAAAAAGTCAAAATTTCACGCTCTGTTCCTGCATTCTAATCAAAACTTATTTTTCCACAGTGTCCATCTGTCATGTCTGAGGAAGCAGTTTATTTGAATTAATTTACAGTAATGTGTCAATGGCTATTAACAGCCTCTCCCTCCCACCGCACACGGTCCTGCGTCAGATCCGCAGACTGGGGGGAAGTGGTCGGGGGAAAATGCAGACAACTGTAAATGAACAACAATAAAGTAATTAAAAAATAAGAAAATAAAAATAAAAAGATATTACATTTAAAAAAAAAGAAAGAACCGCAGACTGCCAGAAGGGAGAGTGTGCCTAGAGGCCACCTGGTCGAAATCGCAGTCTCCGAACGATGCCGCCGAGTCCCGGAGACACTCGACGGGCTGCCGGATCCCTGCAGAGCCTCGAGGGAGAGCGCAGACGGGGATGCAGACTCTGCGCTCAAGCCCGTCCGGTGCTTCCCAGGGCCCATGGGCATCCCGTTCCGCCCGGTTTCCCTGGGCTTCGTCCATCGTCCACTTCTGAGCCCATCACCCCCACCCTTCCTGAGTATCGCCGGCGCACTCGGGTGGCCCCAAGACCTCATGCTCATCTTCCAGACGTCAAAGCTTAGAATTCTTTAGGAAAGGGCTCCAGTCTCCGCAGTCAAGATGCCTGAGAATGGAGTTACTCAGCCAGAACAAATAGAAGAGATTTCTGGACGTGCAGAAATGGCATGAGCAAAGGTGTGCAGGTGTGGACTGTTTATACCAGTGAATCTGAAACAGTGCGAACTACATACATACCAACTGCAGGAAAATCGGTCAGATCTGATTCTCACGTGTGAAAATAACTAATAACAGAAGAAGAGCAAGATACAACGACGTGGCTAAGGACTCAGCTCCCTAATCCAGTGCATCTCATGGGAGGAAGTCAGAAAATGGGGCAGCAGGTGAGAAGGGTGCCGGCGAAGGGCGGTGAAGGAAGAGCGCCGGCAGCACAGCTCGGCCAGGCCCTCGCCCTGGCCTGGGCCGCTGGTTCTTCCTTCCCCGCCCCCACCGCCACAGGGAGCGCGGACAAGTGTGAATGCTCTGGCCTTCTCAGGCAAATTAAACCAGAGCTCGTGGGGGTGAGACTGCTATGGACAATGTTTGTGTCCCCGCCCCCACCCACCATTCCCGAGTAGAAACTCTGGCTTCCCACGTGGTGGTGTTAGGAAGTTGGGCCTCTGAGAGGTCATTAGGTCATGAGGCCCCTCTCCCGCCCCTCCCACGTGTGAGGACACAGAAGGTGACTATCAAAGAACCAAGAAGTGAATTCTCACCAGATATTAAATCTTGCCAGCATCTTGATCTTGGACTTGCCAGCCTCCAGAATTATGAGAAATTAATTCCTGCTTTTCAAGCCACCCTGTCTCGACAGTATTGTTATCGTGGCCTGACAGATGGAGGTCTAGGCATCGGTGTGTTTTTTTACCCCACATAGTATGAAAATTTTGAAAGTTAGAGTTTAGTTGAAAGAATTGTACGGTGGACATGTGTATATCCACCATCTGGATTCCACCTTAACCTTGTCGATTCCGTGTTTAAAACCAGGGAGCAAGCCAGAGCCAGGGAGCTCCGCTGGCTGGAGCGTCCCCCCAGTACTCCATGGTCATGGGTTCGATCGCTGGTCAGCGCAGCCCAGGAAACAACCAGTGAGTGTGCAGATGAGTGGGGCAACAAGCCAATGTTTCCCTCTCCCTCTGCCTTCCTCTCTCTCTCTAAAATCAATAAATTAAAAAATTTTGAGACATCTTTGAAAACTATATAAGTAAAACAAAATCATGAAGTGATACTGACTTTTTTTGGTATAGAGGTCTTTGAGGTACATACTTGAACACATGTACGTGTTCACGTAACCGCCACCACAGCCAAGACACAGAACAGTTCCACCACACAGAAGCATCGCATAATCTCTGCTTGTAGCTACGCCCTGTCTGTCCTTACCCCAGCGATCTCCAATCTGTTCTTCATACTTCTGTCTTTTTCAGAATGGCATATAAATACACACAACATGTAACCTTTTAAGACTGGTTTCTTTCACTCAGCATAATGCCTAACTTTTTTAAACCTCACTCAAGGATGTGTTTATTGCTTGGAGAGAGAGGGGAAATGTTGATGTGAGAAACACTTTGGTTACCTCCATAGGCACCCCAACCAGGGATTGAACCTACAACCTGGGTATGTGCCCAAGCCAAAAATTGAACTTGCAGCCTTTTGGTGTGCAGGATGATGATCCGACCACCTGAGCCACCCGGCCAGGGCTCACTCAACACGGTTCCTTTGAGACTCACCGAAGTGGTTACAGGGTGGGGCAAAAGTACTTTGCATTTGTGAGTATGAAACACAGTTTACTCCTGCCTTACTATTTTTTTGCTTATTTATTTATTTATTTATTTATTTGTTGTTCAGGTACAATTGTCCCCATTTTCCCACCCTCACTCCTACCCCCCTTTGGCTTTGTCCATGTGCACTTTATATATGCTCCTTGGTGACCCTTCCCCTTTTGTCCCCCATCATTCCCCTCCCCACTCCCCTCTGGTTACTGTCAGTTTGCTCTTTATTTTAATGTCTCTGGTTATATTTTATTTGCTTTTTTCTTTTGTTGATTATGTTCCAGTTAAAGGTGAGATCATGTGGTATTTGTCTTTCAACGCCTGGCTTATTTCACTTAGCATAATGCTCTCCAGTTCCATCCATTGTTGTCGCAAATGATAGGAGCTCCTTTCTTTCTGCTGCATAGTATTCCATTGTGTAACTGTACCACAGTTTTCTGATCTACTCATTTACTGATGGGCACTTAGTCTGTTTCCAAACACTTGGCTATTGTAAATTGTGCTGCTATGAACTTTGGGATGCATAAGTTCTTTTGAATTAGTATTTCAGGATTCTTTTATAGTTCCAGTAGTAGAACTGCTGGGTCAAAAGGCAATTCCATTTTTAGTTTTCTGAGGAAGTTCCATACTCTTTTCTACAGTGGCTGCACCAGTCTGCAGTCCCACCAACAGTGCACTAGGGTTCCCTTTTCTCCACAGCCTCACCAGCACTTGTTTGTGTATTTGTTTATGATGGCCATTCTCACTGGTGTGAAGTGGTATCTCATGGTGGTTTTAATTTGCATCTCTCTGATGGCTAGTGTGTGTTGCTGAGCATCTTTTCATATATCTCTGAACCCTCTGTATGCCCTCCTTGGAGAAGTGTCTGTTCAGGTCATTTGCCCATTTTTTTTTTTTAGTGGTATCTCATTGTGCTTTTATGCCCATTTTTTAATTGGGTTGTTTGTCTTCCTGGAGTGGAGTCATGTGAGTTCTTTATATATTTTAAAGATCAAACCCTGTCCAAGGTATCATCGGCCAATACATTTTCCCATATGGCTGGTTCCCTTTTCATTTTGCTGATGTCTTATTTAGCTGTACAGAAGCTTTTCATTTTGATGAGATCCCATTTGTTTATTCTTTCCTTCTCATCCCTTGCTCTAGGGGACATACTGGTGAGAATATTGCTGTGTTTATTAGTATTTATTAATTATTGTATTCTTTTCCATATGAACGGCTGTAACCCTACTTTCGTCCCACCCTGTATATCAACATTCACTCTTTTTCGTTACAAGTAGTATTACATTGTTTGCATGCACTACATCTTGTATGTGTATTAACCAGTTGAAGAATATCTGGGTCATTTCCCATGTTTGACTATCACAAACACAGTTGCTACAAGTATTTGAGTACAGGTCTTTGTGCACACACACCTGTGAGCAATGCGTGGAAGTCCCAGTTGTGCGTCTTTCCCAGC